>DWQX01004519.1:0-14827 GCA_018245475.1 Pharmacophagus antenor
TGAGCTAGCTGTCCAGTTAGCTTATTGCTGATAAAGAAAGGTTATGTAACATTAGTATACTTAAAGATACATCAAAGATACGGGAATGTGTGACTAAGCCATCTTTTATGCTTTGAGATCATTTCTTAATAGAATAACTTATCTTTTCGTATAAACTTTTCCCCTTCCTTTCTTTTCTCTGTTTGTATGTTTTTTGTGCACACTCTTATTCTTTCTTGTGTATGATCTTATGCAAGAAAATATCGTATGTATGTATATTTAAAAATTTTCGTTTTATTTATATGTAGTACACATGTAAATAAAATCTCCTTCTATTCTCTCATCTTTATTTACATTATTATTATTATTTTATCATTTTATACTCTAATATTCCTTTTACGCATCCTACACTCCTATTCATTTCTGATCAACCCTAAGGTATACCGGTAGAGAATGCCACTTGGCATTAAGACCACCTTATGTACAAATTTGTGTATTAAAGCTATAAATAAATAAATAAATGGAATATAATTAAGGTTAGACAATAACGTTTGTTTACGCACGGCGTTCTCATTAATGAGGCGCACTTATTTCGCAATTTACTTTAAATCATCGTTAGTACCTCGAAAGCGAACATCGGTATCGGAAAACGCTTAAATCGCTCTGTTTGCCACATATCTAACGATCCGGAAATTGAGGTGGTCGAAATAAATAGCTATTCTTACATCGATATCTTTACAGTACAGGGAATGTATTACGTCGCGTAAAACAATCAGTTACCCCACGCCCGTATCTCGACTGTGAAGTGCGAAGATAAAATATCGTATTCTAGCTCCAAGTTTATACTCTTACTCGTATTAATTCCTGTGGCGAAAACTTCGTATATCGTTTTAAGCGTCTTCGGTTTAGGTAGAGTGTGAAGTTTGGCGTTATTAAAGTTAATATACGAAAATTATTTGTAATAAATGTTTTTTTGTTCTTAATTTACCTTCAAATATAGTTGCGGTGATCATTCCATCCTCCGAATTAGCGGTAAGGAGATTATAACTAAAAACTATGTAAGAAATACCAAATAAAAAAAATAATTTTATTTAATTGGTTGTAGATATTTTACTTTTAATACTGAAACTCGATTTCACACGATGATAGGTGCTAATGAGATCGTTTTTGGTGAAGCGTGTTTGCCCAGGATACTTCTGGATGCCACATTTATGTCCGCCGGAATACAGCAATGCTGATATAGCGACATATTGCTAGTGAAGGTAGTGCCAGGCGGATTCGAGAAACCCTACCACCATTCAGCATCCGCTACACCTGAGGCCCGGAAGTCGAATCTGTGACCTACGCGTTACAAAGCAAGCGGTAAACCATTGCACAACGGAAGCAGTCAAAAAATTGTGAACATTCGGCTTTCGCTAAAATCAAGATTCGATGATTATTTATGTTAATGCTATTTTAACGTACAGGTTATTTTAATTAAAAATAATTCTTTAGCTGAATAGGATTCCTTCGCTTCATTTACATACAACATAGAGCTGAGCAAAACTCTTTCTACAAGTTAACCTAGGGCATACATGATAATAAACTAAATTGACAATCTGCTCTTTGAATGTACAAGAACAAAAGATGTTTGTTTGTGTTAAAATCATTTCAATAGTATAACTAATGGAATAATTTGTGCGAACTGAATGTACGATCATAGTTGCATTGCCGGCTTTGTAAAGCCATACGATATCACGCTAATCCGCGTGCAGCTCTGCCAAATGTAATACGGTTAACATATAATGATAGAATCTAATGGTAATGATTGTGCCATTCGGATTGCACGATATGGTATTGGCGGACGGCGATATTATATGCTTTTCGGGAATTATAAATTCTATACACGTTATAAATCTCTTGAAAAACCATAGTATTGTATGTACAATGAATATTTTATAGAAATTCCTTATGTAATCGTCATAATTTTAAATATACCAAACAGAATTTTTTGTCTACCTCCATGGCGCTGTGATTTACAAAGTTGCCTTGTAACCCGGATACAATTCCCAGGCCACAGGAGTGATAGTCTGGATGGTTGTAGTCATAGAGACTTTTGAACTAGGTGGTTCGCTACCACCCTTAATGTCGATCTGTCGCCGTAATAGCATTGCTCTGTTCCAGCAGCTATATATATAAAGCAGATGTATTTTGAGCAAAACACGCTTCACCATCCAGGGTCTCAATTTCACTTAAGATCGAGTGAGATCATTTTTAATAATTATATCTGTCTTCATGTTGTTTCATCACACAAACACTACCGGATAGATTTTTACGTATTTCGATATAGTAATAGGTAATCTATACAGTTATTTTTAAGTTATACGTGTATTTATAACATTTATTTAATGTCTTTACGCACTAGCGGTAAAATCTTCCTTCCCTTCGGAATAGATTCAATCTTCGGAATGAAACCAATGAAATATGAGGAAAGAAATATAATAATATTTGTATATCGAAATAAAATTTTCTTACAATATCACGTGCCCATGATACTGGCATTTATAGTTACACGATGTGTTGGACATTAGAACCATTTTCAACATCGACTATTCATTCATCAAACGTGATTTTATAAAAAGAAGCTTTATTTTCCTTTGGTAAATATTTTTTTGACATTACGTTTTTAAATTTAACGTAAATAGAATTTAACAAAAAATATTGAATAATTATTAACCGAAAATGTAAATAAAAACAAACATGGCACATTTTATAACGATGCTTCGCAATATATTTTTTTTATCGCTTATGACATTGAAGCCGTAGACGGTGAAGCATCACATGTATGACTGTCGAAACATGGCAATGCTGTTATGGCGGCAAATGACATTGGGGATGGTAGCTAGCAAGGTAAGTTTGAAAAACTCTACCACCATCCCGACTCCACTACTACTGTAGCTCGAGTGTCAAACCCGGAACCTGCGTATTATAAGGCAAGCGGCTAATCCACTGCGCCACGGATGCAGTCAAATAAATAATTCTGTACATTTATAAAAAAAAAAACTTATTATATTCTGTTGAACCTGTCGCTACGGTTTATCACGTCCACTCTGACAAATCCCTGTGAAATCTGTAACAGTTGCCTTCTTTAGACATTGATGGAGGACTCCCTATTACGCACGCCCTCAAAGTCTCTTACCTCATGAACAAAGCTACGTGTACGTGAGAAGATTTAGCATTCTGTAATAAATATTCGCTGATCTGTTGTAACACAGAATCGACTTGTTAAGTCAAAACTTGTTTTATTTTATAATAACTTGTATTATTTTCTATTTTTTTTAATTTTTTGCAAATTTTTCGTGTCGCTGATATTTGTATAAAAACTATAGTAATAGGTCTTTTAAATTCAATTCATTTAATATCTCTTAATATCTTTATGTATCAATATTTTCACATCATGCGAAGTATTAATGACATTGAAATCATAAAATATATCACAATACTTCTTAAACATACACAGTAGGCCATTCTACAATATATGTTTTAAATAATAATTTTTGTCTATGTACAATTTTAATTTTTCATGTAGCCTCTAAAGTTTTATCTGTAAGTATCTGTGTGTCGAGAAGAATTAACTCATTTAACGTGTAAATATAACTTTTCATATATTTTTGTCACGGGCTTACTAATTTGTATTTAATATATTATAGTTATTATAATAATATATATTATATTTACAAGTTCGTTACCCATAAGACCCATATAACTGAAAGTGTTGAAAGTGCGCCACCTAATGGTAATTCGTGAAACCATTTCCATAGTAATGTTGTATTTTTCTGAAATTCCAATCCATATTGAATACAAAGATGTTTATTATTTTACTATTGAGATAATTCGATGTAAAGAAAATCTTTTTACTAACTATCCCGTGGAAATCTTTTATTTTTCCGAGATAAAAAATACCCTGTATGTTATTACATAAAATATGTGATCTGTAAAAAGGTGGAAAGAAATACAAAGTATCCAAAAGATAAATATTATTCACTTTTATTTTTAAAAAAAAAAAAATTCTGCATATAGTTTCACCCAAGTTACAATTTTATTATATATATATAGAGTACAGGTATATATTGGTGTTAATAATTGACAATCGATAACCTATGAAATTTTAATTATTATTTCTGACTCCTTTTTACATCTGTTATGAGCTAACACTTGTCCCCAATTTCACTTGATATTAAGTTACAGTGAGGCCGTGGAGTTCGTCCAGAATAGTTCTGACTAGAAGGCGTCGTTTAATTTTCACTTTTTGATAGCTCTGTCACCAATGAAATCACACAGCTGATAGTCTTCTGTTGCCGATGACCTTCAATATACCACCGCAATATCTCCGTTTACTATACATATCTTATTGTTTCTGTTTGTATACCGATTTTTAAATGGGTTCGAGGCACAACGGTTTACCTTTATAATACAAAATGAAAGTCCATAGTTCAATTTCGGGGCCACATGAGCAGTAAAATTTAAATAACCCTACCAGGGTTGGATCCGTCCGGCCAGCTGTCCTCGCTGTCATAAAAGCGACTTCAATAATAATAATTGTTAAAAATTATTATAATGAAACAGCACGAAACATTGAATATAGTTTATTCATTACAATCACTGATACAAAAAGTATTTCCTTACATTTAATCAAGCAAAAAAATCTCACGGGAAAGTGTGCCAATAAAATCTCTTTCCTGAAAGCTTTTCTATTTTACGCCTCGCATAACACAATCACGGGTTGCGCGCGGCGAAAAGAACCTTAATCGCCGCTTTATAACCTGGAATATTAAATACAATAAAATATAGGCCATCGCAGATGGAGAACAAATACATTAATAATTAAAAAAAATACCAGTAAATTTAAATGAATAATTTTGCTTTTTATGTCTGAAAATAAACACATATACTAATCAAAAGAAAGCAAAGTATTATAGAGTTTTAATGCTTTCGGCGTGGCGAAAATATTTTTGAATTTATAATTTTTTACAAAATAATTTTACTCTCAAAAAAACAGAAACTTTAAAAACACAAAAGTTAAATGGTAATTAACAAAATTATAGGAACAATTTCCCCACACGGGGTAGGACCTGTTTCTTTTTGGAGTCGAGGAAATACAGGACGGGGCCTTTACTATCCCTTCAACAGCTCCAAGGAAGACGATGGCTGGGCGAGGTTTCTATCCTACATACATAGCGTAGGCTCTGGGACAGGCTATCATTTTAGCATAGCGTTGGAGTGGCAACGATTGTGTTCCGTCTAGAGATCCTGCGACGCTTACGAAATTCTGAGGTCGACCACCGAGTAAGTTTTAGTGGGTAAAAATCCCTCATAGCCCTGTCTTCCTCTCCAGAAGGCAGGATATCTCTTGAAGATTTCCCCCGATAACAAAAGAAAAGGAAATGTTTCTTTTTATTTAATTTTTTTGGATCAAACTTTGAGAAACAGTCCTTCTCTGTAAAAAGTATGCGTACATAATATAAAAAAGTGAACGCTTCGAATTTCGAATTTCGTTTTCACAACGTTGTAAATGAAAACAACGTTGAAAATAAGAATAATAAATAGAAATGTCTTCACTCGTACGCTGTAATGAAGGTCTGACCTATTTTATGACAAATCCGTTCGTTGGACATTCAAATCCGTAGCGTTGATTAGTCTAGAACATGAGAGTTTTCGTTACACGTCTAGTGGTACGTACAATTTTTAAGTACAATTTTAAGTGACATAAACCTACGTCCGGGAGAAAATGTTGCGATAGGATGATGTAAAAACCGAGGGTTCCCTCTGGAGTTTTAGCTTCGCTAGAAAAATGTGCTTGTCATATTAATAAAAACATTACATTTCAGATTAGCTCATTTCTATTAATTTCAGTCTATTTAAATTTACATAATATTTAATATTTTTTATAGTTAAAAACTTGAATGACATTAACTTACATTAACATAATGATATTAAAATGAAATATTTTTTGAAATACAATGCCTCATTTAAAGTGTACCTACGTCATTATTTGATTATTATAAATTCTATTATGAAAATCATAAAAAAGATTTAGCTCTTCAGTATTTTCATCTTATGTTACTACGTGATTTACAATGTAAATTGGGACAGATTGTATGAAACCTTATTTTTAGTTAAAATATTATCGTTATATTCTCATTTGAAAATGAAAACATATTATGATAACATTTTAATACGAGATAAAAAAAATTCGGCACCATCCTCTGAGTTAAAACGGTTTTTCAAACATTGTTAAACGGACCATGTAACGGCCCAATTCTTTGTGTAGGTGTTCCTTTATTAATGGAATTGCGTTGTATTGCGACATTTATTTTGTTGAATTATTATCAAATGTCGGACAATAATTTTTGGTATTTTTGTGTACCAACGGCTGCGATTTAATTTAACTAATGATTATATTTCGAAGCGTCAAATGAATATTCTTCGGTTGTTCGATAATAAATGTTGTTTCTTTTTTTTTAGCACTACCCTTTTCGTCGATTATGAGTTAACACTTAACATCGGATGAAATCGACAACGAATCCGTAGATGTTGAAGCGTGTTCGCCCCAAATACTTCTTGTTCTCACATTTATGACTGCCGGAACACATAATTGCTATTTTGACGGCAAATTGATACTTCGTTGAACATAAACCTACTTTGTTGAACATAAGCCCAAAATAATTGTTTTCTGTTTTGCTGATTAATTCTTATTAACATACATCAGTGCACTGATTAACATGAAAATGGTTTATGTCCAGTACTGAGCAGATTTTGTATCGCATTTCATACGATACGAAAGTCGAAAATTATGCAACTATAACACTACACGTAAGTAATTATTTCAAATGTTTCCTACGAGGGATTCAAATTTCCTTTACCGGAAAATTCTAGTTAATAACACCATTAAATATTCATGGAACATAGAAGAAGCATAATTTGTAACGGTGTCTGGAAAAACTTCGCTGAAAGATAAACTTGAAACACAATTAACGAATTTAGCGATCTTCGTCGAGATCTCTCTCAGCGGAAAACTTTTCGAGATATTCTTCAGCCTTTTCTTTTTAATTGTACTTTGTTTTTGAAGTATTTCTAATAAAGTTGTTTAAAGAAAATAAGTTACTAGAATTTCGCTTTAGTGTATTCTTTTGAAAGTTTTTCTAAAAAAAAACTTCTTAAAAGATTTTCAAAGCGCATTTTTTAGTTAAATGGATATTTAATCAATGTCATCCATGAAAGCGAAAATGCTAACAAATGACAAAATAAAAATATTAAAAATTAAAAATAAAAATATGGAATGTTTTTAAAAAGTTAAAGTGTATTTAGTTTAACTTGAATAGCGTTATAAAACTCCACGCCCCTCTCAGTCATACAAATAACACCTTCACAAAGGAATACACTTTAGCAATTTTTTCAATTTTCAAACGGTAACAATGAGAACTTTCCTAGAATAAAATTTATAACCAGAAGCAGATAGATGCTTCTAGTTCTTAATTTTAATAATGCCGTAGGCGGAGGACATTTTAATATTACTTATTTTTTATCTACAATAAAGTAGATATAAATTTACTAAAATTATAATAACTAATACTTTTCACATAAATTTCACTAGAAGTTAAACGAAAATAGGGCCGAAAATGATAAAACAAGATCAACGGAAATACTCCGGGTGTAATAGTATGACTGCCAAACACAGCAATTTTATTACGACACTATATATACAGGCTGGTTCGAATAAACGCTACCGCAGTGCAAATACCGCCGCATACACGGATGGCCCCGGAATAGAACTAAAATCATTCGTGTTTTCTACCGCCTGTAGGCTAACACTTGACCTTAATTTCTCATGATGAATACGCTTGTCATACCACTGCGAGAAACACAAAATCAAAAAAATAAGCACACGTTTTCTTGAGCTATGTATTGTTTTTTAATAAGACGGATGTACTTGATGAATGTATAGAAAATAATGAATATTTGACCGTAACCCTGTGAACCCATTTTTTAAGCCATCTTGAACCCTCTTGCGGTCTGCCGAGGACTCCTTGTTCAACACGTCGATCACTATGGGAACTGCTGCTCTAGTTATCTATTACCCGCGACCGCAATCGGAAATGAATTTGCTAACCACTTAATTACGTAAAATATGTTTTAATCTTGTTAAGTTTCGTGTTCTTATCAAAGGTCCTGTACTCGTAAATATTGATAAAAAAAACCTATTTCAAAACAATTAACTCATTTCATAACATTTTCGTTCCAGAAAATAAAATAATATATGACCTATTTTTACTTCCAATCATTTTCACTCGCTAAAGCACTTTATCGTTATTCCCATCGAAAGCATTCCTGTGTTTTCTTACTCGGCTGCTATTTCTTCTTTCCGTAGCTAAAACCGCTCTATAACTTAGACCAATAGTAAATTGAATCAAATTTAAATGGGTTTACAATGTACAAAATAATACGTTTTTATATCTTCTGTTTAATTGATGTTTACTAATATCGCAGGTTAATTCAGTTCTTTAAACCGAATGGAAATATTATTTACATCTAAAATGGGTAAACACTTAAATGGTGGTAATTACACGAAACTTAATGTCATAATAAGGCAGAAGATGGCTCGTGCTCGCTTAGAATACCCATATGTGTAATCATTGTAAATATCATTTATTATTGTATACTTCATTATACCAAAAGAAATTTTACATGAGAATAGGAATAACAAGAAAATTATATTAAATACTTTGGAATTTTTGTTATAATATTCCCAAGCGAATGTTGTCGCGCAGTGGTTTCCGGCTTGCCTTGTTGCGTAGAGATCCGTGGTTCCATTCCGGGGCCAATCGAATAGTGTAATTTGGATGGTGGTAGGACTTTTTCAACTCGCTTTTGACAACAGTCAACGTCGATACGCATCACCATTTAGTATGTCATTGGCACTTAACATTATCTTATATTGATGTTAAGTGTTAGCTTACTACAAATAAAAACCGAATTCATTGACTGTAAATAGAAAACAACTGTATTAATAATTCTCTTTCTTCGCCGAATAGACAGCTTAAATAACGATTTTATACGCACAGCATCATATATAGCATCTATCTTCGTAACATTGATTATAGCGTATTCGAGTCGATTATTCTCGTAACCATGGTAACTACACTAATTATTCCTGGCATAACAAGTACTAGTAAATATAAACTACGCCCACACAACGTTCCTATATCACGAATGCATGTAAATTTTCAAACACTGCCGGCTTGTTCACAGGCTTTAGCTTTGATAATGACGATTGTTTGATGTTCAAAATACAGCATTATAGCCCTTGTTTTACGTTAATCGATATTGAACATAAATCTCTTCTATAGAATTCCACAAACATTTTTTTAATTAGACATACAATAGCTGTAGCAAAATATTTTTTGCGGGTCAACTTTAAACAAGAATAATTACTACAAAATAATTTACTGTTCATCAATAGTCAAGTCAGATACACACAAAGTTTAAATAGAAATTAACGAATATAATATGTAAATTTCTCGTTTTCAATTACTTAAGATTGTATGTTTTTTCCAGGATATATTTCAAGGTTTGCTCTTTTCAACAAAAACAAACAAAAAAAATATATGCATTCAATCGAGAACCTCTGCATTATTAATAATATTATACAATTGTTATTAATTTTATATATTATAAATATTTGCCTGTAAATTTTTTTAACAAGTTTCCTGCCAAGCAGTTTTTGCCCAACTTGTCTTACAGGCCATTTTATATTTCAAGTACAGATTTAAGATACATAAATACATAAATAGTTTTGGTCAAACATATTTTTAAAGGATCTAATTTGCCGTAAAATTTATGATTTCAGCGCTTTCGATTTGCATTTCTGCTAAGTTCTAGGATAATACATTTTGTGTAAAACCAGTCCGACTGTGAAACGCTTTGCCACTAATATTGAGATGTATTCAATCTTTTTTGGCTTTCAAGAAACGTTTGAGAGACCATTATTTATTACTCTGAGAGATTTATTTTTTTCTATTCATTAATGTGTGTATTATGTATATGTCTGTATATAAATAGATATGTAAATATTTTTATAATAATATTGTATATTTAATGTGACTTTTTGTCGGTTATGAGCTAACACGGCCTCGATTTCACTAGATGTTAAACGACAAAGAGACCATAGATAGTAAAGCGTGTTCGTTTAGAATACATCCGACTCTCATATGTGAGACTGCCGGAAAATTTCAATGCTGTTGTGACGGCAGATTGATATTGAGAGAGGTAGCTAGCCAGGCGGATTCGAAAATTTTCACCACCATCGAGACTCTCTTACTCTTGTGGCATAGGAATTGAACCCGAGACCTCCGCGTTACAAAGGATGGGGAAAATTACTGCGCCACGGAGGCTGTCTGCGTGTTTTAAATATAATTATTAATCTATTTAAAACCTACATTATACTGTAGCACTCCATTTATTCATATGTCCATCTTATAGTTGTCCTGAAGAAACTGCTGTTAGCAGTAAAACCGCCCATTGTACAACCTATATAAATGTAAATAATTCTGATAGTTTTCATATACAAGTGGTGTGCAATGAAATAAAAAATGTTTAAAACTTTTCTATGTCTGCGTGTACTATTTATGATACACGTTGCCTCATGATCAAGTATAACGTATGCCATAAATGGTGCACATGACATGGAACGTGTAAAAACAAACAAATGCGACTTCGATTTCATCCGCTGCTAAGTGACAATGAGCTTGTAAAAGATATAGCGTCCTTGCTTATAATACCTTGACTCAGATACTTCACTGTCGAAACACAGTGTTACTGTAATGATAGCAGATTGATATTGAAGGTGGGGGCTTGCCAGTCGGGTCCCAATATCATCACCATCTTCCCATGTCCAAAATTAATGTATCTCTAGAATCTAACCAGACATCTCTGATACAAGACATAAACATTAAAGACTGCGGGCACGAACTTAGTTAAAAACAAAAGATTAGTTTTTTTATATATATTAAAACTTATTTCCCCTTAATGAGAGCATAAATATGCTGAAATGAAAGTCTTAAGGCGTAATCGTACCATATGACGGTCGAACACAGCGCTAAATGACGTCAGTATATCTCTGTTTATTTCAACAGGAAACCGTGGTTTCCTAGACGACGTACTACGAAGCCGCAAAATAGCTGAGCTGTAATTTAGATGATAGCCGCCATAACCGGTGTCTCGGGTTTACAACAACAGCTGCGCGGTCGCCTTTCCGTATGTACGAGTACGCCAAACGTCCTGGGTTCAGTCCCAGTTATATGTGTGCTATTTATGAGTAAATTCTTCATATAATGATACTGTTACCGTAAAGCACACTTTTTTAAAAATATCTAACTAGTAAACGTTGAAAAACAAAAATTGGTTAGTGGAACCGATGGGTATTTGATCAAGTTTTGTGGAGATTAAATGGTGGCAGGATTTTTCGAACTCGCCTGACTAGCTACCGCCTCCAATGTCAATCTGTCGCTATAACAGCATTGCAGTGTTGCGGCAGTCATTCCTATTAGAACTATAATTCTGGGCGAGCATGCTTCCACGTCTACGGCCTCATTGTCGCCTAACATCAGGTGAAATCGAGGCTTAATATTAGTACATAACTAATAAAAAAAAGTAAAAAACAATTCTTCACCAGCACTTACGGTAGATCGAGCAAAAGTCTACATAAAGAGATTTCTAAAATGATCAACGCTGTAAAATTTTCCCTTTTTACTTTCGTCGTCCTGACATTTATTGTAACAAATTTAATTTACTAATTTTAAGTTCAAATTCCTTTCGGAGAATGACGTACACTAGAATTAATAAATTAAAACTCACACGGGGATTCCCTCTGTCCAAGTACCTCTGTACAAGTTATACAATTTTTTGTAGTCATTGCCCAAAATTGTAGAAATTAGTCATTAGCTACCATTTATTACCAAATTTGTTGGCACTTAAATTATAAAAATATGAAACTTATTAAAACTACACGAAATACTTTTTATTGATATTTAGGGGGAAAAATCGCACCATAACGTTCCATCAACTGATGAAAAATAAAAGTTTAAATGTAATACGAGTATACGCCATTATCTAATAAGGAAAGCATGTTATTCAAGCTTGTCAAAAGATTTCAAATCTTATCAGTAATAATCTTTGACAGAAGGTTTAGATTTAATTAAAGAAAAGTCATATTTATTTTAACCCACCAAAATTACTTTAACAAAATATTTAAACTTGTAAAAGTTATTATTTGTAAAAAAAACATTTTTGTGGTGCGCAAGAAAACTAATTTTGACAGCTATGTTTGTGGTTAAATCATTGTGCATAAGCAATCAATATCTGCTGGTTATGTATTTATAGAGATATGAATGATAAAAAGAAAATTCATTTGAGCTATAACTTATATATCCTAAAAAAATGACAAAAAAATTGTTTATTTAGGCTATAAAATCATTTTATTAATATTTAAAGCTGAAAAGAGAGTGTATTAAATTTCTGATTTAATTCCAATTTTAAGGAACGACGCTAAAAGTATCTGAGTATATATGATTGAGATGGATTCAATTTAACGATTGGTTGTAAAGAGTTCGTCCTTTTATGAGTTACTTATTTATATGTTGTTTATTATTTATTTTCAATATATAAAAAAATACTATCCAAGAAGACTGCAGAAGAATTCTCAATTTGTTTCTTATATTTTTAGTTATTTGTTAAACAACTGATGACATTTTTGTGATTGATCTGATTGCAGATAATTTTTAATGTCCTACAAAATACGAAAAAGTCAAACCCTTATGGTATTTTTCTAAAATATATTATTATCATTTTTTATAGGTTATAGCTAATACTTGGTGTCTATTTCATCTAAGGTTAAGTGACAAATTAGTAGAAGATGGTGAAAAGTATTCACTCATTCATCTACTGTATGACTGCCAGAACAGTAATGCTGTTATGGCGGCAGGTTGACATTGAGGGTGGTAGCTAGCCAAGCGTGTTGAAAAAACCCTACCACCATTGAGATTCCACTACTTCTGTGGCTCGGGAATCAAATCCGGGACCTACGCGTAACAAGACAAGCTGGTAAACTACTGCGCCACGAAAGCAGTCAAAATATTGACTCTAAAAGCAGAGATAAAAATGTATTATAATGTTTCTACTAATTCTTTTTTTAAGCATAAGATGTAATGTGCAATAGCATATTCTGTCAGTCTACCTAACGGTTGAGCAGATATGAGAGATGCATAAAACTAGTGAGGTAAAATACAATAAAAAAGAATTAAACAAAATACTTAACTGAATTCAACGACAAATATACTTTTACATGTACAACAAATTAATAAATGCATATGAACATACGTTCACAGTGCTAGATGACGATATAGATTTAATTAACCCTTTGAGTACATTTGACGAGTGAGACTCGTCATCTGTTTACTTGGGCGAAGTTACGGTGGACGATTCTGAATCGTCATCTGAATTTTAGTAGTAGGCGTTGAGTTTGACGCCACCCCACCTAGTTGGCGTTGATCGCAAACAATTGCCTAACCTTTGTTTGCGACATCTAATTATTATTTTATCCCTGTTTTTTTGGTACGCTATTCTAAGATGTCTGAATTAAAAAAATCATTTTATGACAGCGGAAATGGTAATGAAGTAGAATTAAAGCTGTATGAAAACAGCGATTACAGTGAATTAGAGAGTGAAAATGATGAAAACAACACGTTTTGAAAAATACCACACGGTACAAAATTATTAGACTTTAAGTTCGTTCTAGTTCTTTATAAATATTTCTATTTTGTTTCAATTATATATTTATTTACATTTTGTAATTGAAATGTTCTTTCAAAAATATATTTATATCACCAATATAAGCATATTCCAAATAAAATGTTTTACTGCTACATATTATTCCAAATCGCAACAAATTAAATCCGTTATATATGCATAAAAGTCTCCAAATAATTCAGTACTCAAATGGTTAAAATAAAAAAAAATATGAGATGAAAAAATACGAGTTAGAAACGAAGTAGATGAAAAATATGGAAGTGTCTTTACAATCAAAAAATCAATTTATATTCGCCGAAAGAATCCTATTAAAATTATAGAAAAAATTTCATCAGCGATATTGCAAAAATTGTAAAGGCAGACACGGCTGATTTAATAAACAAATAAAAGTACAAAAACCTCAATTTCACTAATGCAATGGCGTCGTACGCGCGAAGCATCTATTATACTAATGAGTTATGTCGTTAGCGAGAAATTATGTTTGAACAAGCTAAAACAAGCTCACGTGTTCCGGTTAAATATTATACCTGTTTCATTGCTATTTTAATCGTCTAAAACCTAACCTCAACTTTTTATCATTTTAACAATGTGGTCGTAGATGGTGAAGCGTGCTCGCCCACGATACTCTGGCGGTTCTCTATAGTGCGTTAATGCACACATACCATTGCCAAAACAGAGCTATGCTGTTGCCGTTAGCCAGGCGGGCTCGTAAAAACCCTCCCACCATATAAACTCCCGCGTCCAAGGAATCGAATCTCGTACTTCTGTTACAGCGGTAAGCGGTGAATAACGTATGGAAACAAATGTTTATTTCATCTCTAGATAACGTAATATGTGCGTTAAGTAAAGTTGTGTATGTACATACAAATTATCATGTACTGAACATCTACATTTCTAAATCGTATTTGGTATTATGTTGAAATAAATTATTTGTTAGTTGCCAATTGAATAGGAAAAAAACTTAAAACAAGACCACGTTCGTTTTGATAATATATATATATATATA
>DWQX01004520.1:0-14826 GCA_018245475.1 Pharmacophagus antenor
TATATATATATATATATACTTATAAATCACTTCTACCTTGTAATATAAGCATGGGGAATAACCTAGTAGTAAGAACAATTATCATTATTGACAGAAAACTCAAAAAAATATATAATTATATAATATTTCAATGAAAAGTTTAGGATCAAAAGATACTTCTTCGATTCTTATCTTACCAATAGGGGCACCGAAAGCCGCCGATACCCCTGCGGCCGCACCCGCAGAAACAAAATCGCGCTTTTCATGGTCTTCACGGAAATATTGGAAGATCTTAAAATCTTTGTTGAAAGTTGTACTCTTTCCTTGTGATATACCAGCCGCAACTACTGAGCCACTATGGATCATAGGCCCTTCCTAAAATCCGTGTTATTATCCTTAATATTGGCAAACAGAAAAATAAAGGTTATTTTTATATTAATTTAATATTTTTTAATCCAAGCTTATATACAGAGATTATAAAAGAGAAATCAATTTTATGTATATTACAGAATAAATTTGTTTAGTGTAAGTCAGGTGAATTTTTTATTCAATAAAAGGGCACACGCGAATGGTCCGTTGGTGTAATGGTAGTAACTCTACCTCTTACATCAGGGATTACAAGTCCGATTTCCTCTCAAGACAAACATTTATGTGATGAACATTTATGTTTGTTCTGCGTCTGGTTGTTTATCTATATTTAAGTATTTAATTAAAAATATCTACGTATGTATATAGGTCTCTGATAACCCTAAATACAGGTGCTGCTTAGCTACTTATTTTGGGATTATAGTACTATGTGTGAAATGTACCAAATATTTATTTATTATTATTTACTATTTAAGACAAGTAATGTGTTTATAATATTTTTTATGTCAATTTTAAGGTTTAAGTTTTTTTCTCTTTTAATATTATTATTGTAAATCAATTATTTATCTTTATTTTCTATGATGACATACCTTGCCTCCTGCTAAACCACCAACTACTGCTGTAATCACACCTACTGCTTTTACTATTAATGTCTTGATACGAACAACTCTCGGAACTTTTACACCATTCAAATAACATTTTACCTGTGGGATTCCACTTCCTGCTGCTACGGGCTGTAGGTAAAGAAGTTCGTCATAATCTATTAACAATATGGAATACCAGTGCAACTGAGTTTTAGAAGA
The DNA here is from genome assembly GCA_018245475.1 of Pharmacophagus antenor. Lineage (NCBI taxonomy): Eukaryota > Metazoa > Arthropoda > Insecta > Lepidoptera > Papilionidae > Pharmacophagus > Pharmacophagus antenor. The sequence continues at coordinate 1,149 of DWQX01004520.1, forward strand.
CACTGATATTATAACAATTGTAAGGAGGCAGGTCGTGCGCGGTGGTCATGACTAGGGTCAACTCGCCGCCATCGCTCTCACGACTCTCTAGTCGAAGAATGTCAGGGTTGATTGGTTGTTTAGATGATATAAGATGATACTTTTCGGCAGTCCCAGTGTAAGCTTAAAACGAGAAGGAATTCGGGATTCCTGGATTTAACGTTGAAATAGGATTGAACCTATAACACAATTATTTATTTTCCTAATAGAAATATATATATTTTTAACTTGACAGTTTACATTATAATGGGACAATAGCAAAAAATATCCAATATCTGTAAAAAAATTTACGTAAGTTAAAGATCGTCGACCGGAAAGAGCACTTTGAATACCAGCCATTTTGGCGCCTATGGTGTAACACATTAGCATAGACGGCCGTCTTAACTTGTTAAGCGGGTTGGACTACTATATCCGTCATTGATAAAATACTACGATCAATGAAAAAGATATTTTCAGCAGTTTTGGTACCATCAACAGGCTTCTTAAACGGTATTACGGTAAGTTACACGACGATGACGTTTGGTCGTTAAATTATTACGATTTGTAATATTAAATTTATAACAAATTATATGACCCTTATTTGAAACCTATTCCCAATTATGATAAAGAACAATGATGAATCATAAACCGGAAGCAACTGATAACAGCCAGTTTGTACATTGTTATTGAAACTTGCTTTGAACTAATTGATTTAGAACAATATCGAAATCGAAAATCAGAAATAAATAGTTTCAATAATAAAAAAAAAAATTACCTCAACATATGCCACCAACACTGACCCAAAAAATACTATACATATGTTTGATATTACCCACAATAGGTAAGGTATATATAGTTTATCTTCCAAAACAAAGATGTCAACAGCTTTTACATAAGTTAAGAAAATATAATAAAAGTGAATCAAAACAATCAATAAGGACAATAAGAATTTTTCACCATCCATTATAGAATTATCAAGTGACCTGATATTTAAACATAATGATTATAGTAATTCTGACTTATTATTAGTTTATTTATAATAAAGTAGCTGAATCCTTCAGATCTTTTATTTGTATGGGATGTGTCTGCAACTTCTTGCTTATGAATATTTATTATGTATGTAACAACTTTTGCCATGCATAAATTGTTCTTTATTTGTCTTAACCCTTTGCACTGCTGTGCGACATTTTTTAGAGCATCTGAAAAATTTAAATCTTGTTTTACTAAAAGAGATACCTGTAGGGTTTTTAACTAAATTCATTGAATGCAAATTATTCTAATTTTTCTAACTGCAATGAAAGTATATGGCGCAATAGCGGCGCCGAAGGAGTGCAAAGGGTTAAACCTGTTGTCTTAAAGATGATGGATTATGCACAGCAGATGATGTGCTACAGCGAAATCCAGCAGTAAATTATAACAAAGTAGTTAATGAAATAATCTTTCTGTAAAAATTAACATAAATGTTATTTTTTACATAATATATATAACATAAATGTTAATTTTTATGTTCTTTTTTGAATTTGGATGTGTAATTGTTATAGACATTAACATTCACAGTAAATTTATATACTGCCAATTTTTATAAAGTCATGTATTAATTTCTAGAAAAGGATACACTTTTTAAGCTGCTTGTATTTTATTCCTGAGAACTCTTCTATGCAAATGTCTATAGTAAAAGCTATAAGCGCAGTTATAACCCCTATAAGAAGGATTATAAACCAGCGAGCCATATCCTTCCATATAATGTAAGGGTAACCTCTCTTACGTTCTTCATCAAGAAGTAAATGATTTTCACATGTATCATAGTCTAAACTCTGCAATAAGGTGAAAATTTATTTAATATTAGTTCTAATAACACAACTTTGCATGATATATTATCAGTGTTTTTGCACACAAATTACAATAAACATATTTGTTTTCTTGATATTAATTTTACATAAACTTAAATTGGTTTTATGTGCAAATAATATGATTGTTGTTTGACAATAAAATTGAATCAAACTTATTTCTAATAGTTTTACAGCTCTGTTCATAGAAAAATAATAATAAAAAATATTCGTTGCCTCATATTTAGCTGACAGTATATTCATAGAACCGGGTTCAAATTTTTGAACTGGTTGCCTTCTTCTGATTCCATGGCTACCAAGAAGATCATCATCATCATCTGTCTGCTAAAGCAACAAAGAAAACATGCAATATATTCTAAACAATATACAATGTTCAAAAAAAATTATAAACAGCACAATTGGATACATACATTTATGTCAGATTTAGTACAAATTAATGTATTAAGTCTCACAAAAATCTATGATATATATTTACTTGACATAAAGTATAGATTTATATGTATTATTTATACCGCTATTGTTTTAAATAAATTACAAATCTTATTTATGTGAACATTACAAAATTGTTAACGAATGAAGTAAAAACAATGGTGAAAATACCTGAAATCTAACTGATCTATTCAGTTGTGTGTAATTAGATGTACTAGCTTCATCATGGCTTACTAATTGCGCTGTATCTGATGTGGTTTCGCTTACAACTTCTTCACCCAAGTTTGATCGAAAATCATTACTCATTTTGCAAAGAGCCACATTTATAATAAATTCACCAAATACCTCAATATTTATACATACTTTCGCAAATCATATTATTTATAAACTTTATTACAGAATTATTATTAATTACTTAAAAATATATATGTATAATAGTAACGAGTATTGTTTAGAAAACAGAAAATGACATGATAAAGTGTCATCATATGACATATACAATCAGCTGTAAAAAATTAAATATTAAACTCAGTTTACGCATTTTACATTAATATAACGATTATATCTTCTTTTTATATTTGCTAAATAATGTATTTCCTGGAAAATATTATAATTAAAAACAGTATAAATTGTAGATGTGTATCTCGTTCATACACTAGGATGAGGAGGAAAAAATAGAACTTGCATTAAGTTCTCTGTTTTGGAAAATTTTGACCGACTGCAAATATTTATTTACATTAACTTTACAGGCATCAGCTAATACAACTTATGGAAATTAACCACTGAGTAATATTCAAGCAAATCTCAAAATTAACTAACAATTAGATCTTCTCTTCAAAAATAAAATAAATGTTTATGAATTAAATAAATTTTTGTAATACTTATTTTGTTTTTTTATATAAAGTGTAGAGAAAGATGTTACATTGGTGTGAAGGAATATTTATATTAAGTTATTTATTGTAGCAAATGTTCTAGATCTTTGAATACATACATATATAAAATATTTTTTAATTATTTTATGATATAATAGCTAAAAAACATTTTATTAAATTTTTATTAGTTTAAATAGAATATAACTTTTTAAAAAAACTTATTTTGTGTTTGATAAGAAGCATTGATTTTGACGTACTATTAGTGTGCGTAATTAAAATATTTCAATGGATTAGGTGGAACTAATCTTTAGAAATTACATTTACGTTGTATAATCTAAAAGTTACGACAAACGTTTTAATATTTAGATTACATACTGATAGCAGAAATCACTTGACAATGTTATCATTTTATCAGTATGTCAACTTGATGAACACTAGCGCCACAACCATGCGCATACACGCGCATTAATCAGCGTACCGTAAACAATGGGGTGTTTCTGTGTGTGTGTGGCTTGCTCGTTCGTTTGGTTGACAATCGCGATGTGATGTATTCTACACCATCGCATGCTGAGTTATATTTTCAACAATACTTTAATTTTTATATTAGTTGAAAGATTGATTTCTAAATGTTTTCTTTCGTTGTGATTACGTTTTTCTATTTTGATTTCTAAATATGTGTAATTTGCCGCCGAAGTTCCATTCAGTGTGTCGCCTTTGTTTATCATTCTGTGGCGATAATTGCAGTGATGTTAAACTTCCAATATTCGATCGTGATAAGGATAAATCACGACTCTCTGAAATGATAATGACTTATTTATCAATAATGGTAATGCATCGTGTCGTTTTATATCATTTACCTCAAAGAAGATGTCGTTTTCTCGTGTGAAAGTTTAGTCTAAGCATAAGAGATTGTGGATACTGATAAGCGCCATTAACTTTCTCGCGGGTGTTAGGTATTTTCGCATTGTGATATCATATTACAGCCCACGCGTCGAGTGCTCGAGTGTATGACTAATGTCGTTCGTGGAAGTGATAGGCGAGGCGGGTGGCAGTCGCTGTATCAGCCGCCGCTGATAACAAAGGAGCGCGCCGAGATGATCGCGCTCTGTTTTGCCTGCTCGCGCCGCCCTCCCCCCGCCATCCTTACTGCTCACAAAATTAATGCTTGCTACACTCTGCACATTCTCATTTTAACCACATACATACATTGCTATTTTCAGAATCAATATTCTCTAAATTTAGAAACAAATCTTTATGTGGGGGACCCAACTCACTGTGCTATCTTAACTTTGCCTTCTACTTGTATCATCTCAATTATGTGGATATTTTCATATTATTTATTATCAGATTACCTAGTAATGAGTCATCATCTATCATTATACTTGTGAAAGGTCACTGGCCACATCATCTATCAGCATGATTAAGATTACAAAATCTATGTTTATTATTTATAGATGTTACAAATTGTTTTAGGTATCACCATCAGATATGCTGCCACAGGTGGTGTGTGGAAGTTGTGTACATAAACTTAATGAATTTCACACATTTAGAGAATTAACACATAAGTCAGAAAGGCTCTTGGAACAGTTTCTACAGTACACAAATTCACTTTCTGGTTCAAAAGAGGTAAGTAAAAATAAAAGACTTGATATATTGCATTTTTATTCTTATCACTAATCAAAGATTGGTGTTAAAAATTTAATACTTTTTCTAATCAATACTATATTTGAGTAATATTATATTTTTTATCAATTATAGAACAAACATTTATTTATCAAGCAAAACTTGATTCTGAGTACAGGTTGATATAACGTATTGGTTGACTTCTTATCTTTTTTTTATAGAAAGCTTTAGTTGTGTTTATGAGTAGTCCTATCAACATTCCAATACAAACAACTACTGCTACACCAAATATACTCCAAAGTACATGCTTAGGCTTTAAGTTAGATATAGAAAACCCTCTTTTATTATTAAATGTTGTATCAAAGGTAGGACAGAAAGTCAAAGATATATTTGTTATGTACATTCCAGCAAACTTCATAGGTGCAGCACAGCTAAAAAAAGGAAAAAAATCAGTTATGACCACAGTAATTTACCATTATAAATACTTGATTACTTGTGATTTCAATAATTTAATAGTATGGTTACGATTGATTTAACTTACTATGGAACTTCTCCATCTTTGAATTTGGTACCTGCTTCCTGTCTTGTAATGATATCTGTTAGGTCGCAGTTACAAAGCCAATCATTGCCTGTCATTCCTAATATCTCTAATTTACTCCACGGCATTAAGTCTGTTGATAACTCACTTAAATTGTTATCATCTAAGTACACCTATAAGAACATTTCTTACATGGATATTAATTAATCATATAACCTACATGAAATACAAAAAAATGTTATTGTTCTACTTCCAAGATAAATTTTGCAACATATTGATCAAAATAAGCATTAATGACAAATCAGTTGACCTGGTTGTAAAGCTGTCATATAAGCATTCCAAAGTGGAGCAAAATAAATTGCATACATTGTATGATTAGAGAAGTGTTTGCATGATAAAGGAACTAATTTGTATTTTTACACATAAATGAAGGTGATGATTAAGAGAGCATCGAAATATTATTTTTAGATTATCGTTTATATACTTTTTCTATATTTAACTCTTTACTAGTCTATAAGTGACAACCATTTATGAAATATCTTTTTTTTAACCTAGTTTAAGATTTTTATAGCATTGTTACAATAATATCTGTATATTTATCTTTTACGGCCAGTATTTTTTGTATAACATTACCTCTTTTAAGGTCCATTTGTCTTTTAAAGTCCGAAAAGCGTTGTGGCTTATATATCTCAGGTTAGGATTATGGCAGAGATGTAAGATACGCAGCGTTTTGAGAGGCGTAAATGTACCCCTTTTCACTTCCTCTAGATAATTATTTTCACCAACTTCCAGTTGGACTAGATTGTTAAGACCTATTTTATAAAATATGACGTAAGTTTAACAGTGCACAATAAATATACTTATTTGATTAAAATTAGTATTATGTTATTGTAACCTAAGATGGTTTTCTCAGCGTAAGTTTTACACCGCATCTTGTATATTGTTTTGATTCGCTAATACGTATGACTAAAATTGGTGCTTTCTCTGTAGCTTTTATTTCTGCCGTTAAGCACTTGTTTGCACACTACATTAATAAGTTCCGGCTTGTAATGCTCTGCGTGAAAATGCAATTACTCAGTACAACTACATTTTGTATCTTATTTCTTACAGTTATAAGCTTAGTGTCCTGTTGTGTAAAATCCTTACTAGTATCATTGTTAAGGGCAAGCGTACGAATGTATTACTAATCAAGTAGCTTAGTTAAAAAGAACATTAAAATAAATTTTTGTACTTTTATTTTATTGCAGTTCAATCATAATATTGTCGATTTAATTAAATAATTAACACCGTGTGATTTTTTTTCAAATGCTTTTAATTGTCACAAATTATCCTCCGTTATTTCTATACGCAACACAATGTAATATTTGAACTCCATTTTATTTATGTGTAAAAATTACGTAACACGATTTTTATAATAAAAAACCGTGATTATCTAATTTTTTGCAGTGCGCCAAACAGTGTAATTAAAAAAATGTAATGTTTTTATAGTTAACTTTAAATCTATAACATTTACGACCGAATTTCGCCAAAAAGGATAAGAAAAATTTCAAAAAATAACAAAAAATCTCTTTTTTATTAGTTTTTTTTATCATATTTAAAAATAAATTATATGCCGAAATAATTTCTTTATAGGAATGGGTTTTTTGTCTAAATTTCTTGGATATATATATGTTAATAAATTTCTTTAAATATTGTGAAGATATGGGTTTTTACTATATACGTACGATAAAATATTTTTTTATCTTATCTACCTAAACACCTGTAAGATGTTTATAGTTCTTAACCAAACGGCCCCCTGGTAGTTTAGATCGGTAGCTAATAGTTTATATTCACGGGTATAAAAATAATATTGTTTCTGTTATCACTACAATATTACTAGTGGTTTATATCCATTTATTTTGTAATTGTATAGTTAAAAGTAATCGACGCGAATGAACTTGTGGGTTGGGTTATTTTTTATTATTTATCTTACGTCATCATTTATTACTATTGCTACTTACATTTTCCCAAGAGTCAATAAACGCGAAATAGATTATATAACACGTATGGGACGTTCAATTCGGTGGATTAGACTCTCAATTGCACAGTTTATTTGCGCGTCCGATCTCTGCCACACTGCATGCGAACTTCCCTCCGATTTATTGCGTCTCATAAGTAGAATGGCACTGACTCGTGAATGAATACTCGCACTTTTGCGTTTGAATATTCGAACACACAAATTTATTCTGCGCAATTTTTTTAACACTGCTAAATCTAGATTATTTATGATGGCACACATATTCAGTAATTCCCAAATATGCATGTAAAGGTTAACATTGATATTTTTATATATCATTAAGCTTGAACAATTCGGACATTTACAGATTTATAATTCCTAATGAAATCATCGTCGGCGTAGCTGTTTAACTTATAGTCGGGTTGATATAACTATTTGCAATCTACTTTCACCAATGCATAACTCTGGTTAATATATTTATATTGAATAAACTTAGAATTTATTTTACGGTTTTAAAAGGGGGAAAAACTATCATGCGACGGCCAGATATTAATTTATTCTAAAATATTTTTGTTTCTAAATAATTTGCACATGAAATCTATAGTGTTTTGCTACTAAATCAGTAAGGCTACTTTTTTAACTATTGACAAGAAGAAAGTTCCCACTTCTGCCTTTCATTTCTCGTTATGATGATGTATTGGATTATCAACTAAATAATTGCGGATTTCACTTATAGATGGCTTCAGTTGAATTTTTAGGTTTGCAGATGTAGTACAAATGTCAAACACATTTTGTTATTTGATATTTGACAATTCAGCTGTCGATCAGTAAAAAAGTTTTTTCATCAGTTGCGTAGTTTTCGTTTGGCTTTCGTTGAAAAAAAGTTATGTGCTGTTAATGGTGACGAAGTCTTGAAAGAACGTCAAAATTGGTTTGCCAAATTTTGTTCTGGTGGTTTTTCACTCTAAGATGAAAAACGCTCAGGTCGCCCAGTTGAAGTTGATGACGCCCTAACCAAAGCAGTAATCGATTCGGATCGTCACACTATAACACGTGAGATTGCAAAGATGCTTCATGTATCACATACATGCATTGAAAATAATTTAAAACAACTTGTCTATGTTCAAAAACTCGATACATGGTTTCCTCTCGAACTGAAAGAAACGCATTTAACGCAACGCATTAATAGCCTTCGATTTGCTAAAGAAACGTAACGAAAATGATTTTTTTTAAAACGACTGATAACTGGCGATGAAAAGTGTGTTGTTTATAACAATATCAAGTGGAAAAGATCGTGGAGCAGGCCAGGGGAACCAACTCAAATAACATCAAAAGCAAATATTCATCAAAAGAAGGTTTTGTTATCAGTTTGGTGGGATTACAAAGGAATTGTCTACTTTAAACTCTTACCACCCAACCAAACAAATCAATTCTGATGTCTACATTGAACAACTAACGAAATCTAATGCAGTTGAAGAAAAGTGTCTCGATTTGACAAATTGAAAAGGTGTTGTATTCCATCATGACAATGCAAGGCCACACACATCTTTGGTCATTCAGCAAACATTATTGGAGCTTGGTTGGGATGTTTTGCCACATCCACCATATAGTCTTGACCTTGCACCATCTGATTACTTTTTGTTTCGATCTTTACAAAACTCCTTGAATGGTAAAAATTTCAATAATGATGATGTTTTCTAATCGTACCTGATTCAGATTTTTGATAATAAAAACCAGAAGTTTTATGAACGTGGGATTATGATGCTACCTAAACGATGGCGAAAGGTCATTGATTAAAATGGGCAATACATTACAGAATAAAGTTATTTAGTTCACATGAAAAAATTGTCTTTGTTTTTCTAAAAAAAAACCGCAAATAGTTGCAAACCTCATAAATAAATTGACTAAATGGAAGCGGTACCGATGTGAGGAGCACTATTTTATTATAGGTTCATGTTTTCGTTCTGCATCTTAATCATATAAAACTTATTATATATAAATACATACATAACCATACATTTTATGCTAGCTGCTTCCGCCTCATAGAAAAAATTTTTTAATTCAAATTGAATTTTACCTTTTCCTTCTTTTGGGATAGAATGTCAAAAAAAACATTCTTAATGGACAAACAGATCACAAAGGACAACAAACCCACCAAATTTCATATTTCTAAACTAGAAGTTTAGGTTTTGCGTTGATAGTCCCATATATATAGGTGTTCCCAAATAACTTTGATTATACTTAACTTACCAACAAAACTGTCGTCGTTCAGCTCTATTAAGGGATTGTTATTGAATGTGAGGTATTGCAACGTGCTGCCGACAAGACTTAAACTCTCTGGCACATTAACGAACTTATTGCCTGATAAATCGATTTGTTGCAATTTAACCATCCCTCTGAATGTGTCCAAAGGTATTGCATCAATGTCAGTGTACGCCAAATCTAAAACCTAAAAAGAATTTTTTCATTAAATAATGGCAGCTGCATTTTCTCGTGTGGATGTCTGGTGCGTCTAGTACGAGGCATGCCTTTTAAATTTTGTCGTTTGAAGAAAATAACACAACTAGAACCTTAAAGTATTATTTATTGTATTTCAAAGTATTCACCTCTAAGTTTTATACATTTTTCCATGCGCTCGAACCCGTTATTAAAACACATATTCCATTCCAAAGTCGGTATGTGAAAAATGACCGACTTGAAAGCGTCGACTACTTCTTCATCGGACTGGAACCTTTGCCCACGATGAGTTTTTTTTAATTTCAAGAAATATAAAGAAATCGATAGGTCTCAGATAGGTCAGGAATGTATAGGAGATGGTCAAGAATTTCTACGTTTTCCTGCTTCAAATAATTAATTGTTTTACCAGCGGTATGGGAGCATGCGTTGTCATAGTGTAGGATGATGCATCGTTTTGGATTAGATTCCTAACTTCGGGGATGGCTTGTGGCAAACCAACTGTGCTATACCACTATTCTTCGAAAGCGAACAATTTTAGTCGGATTTGGCTCATCTCTGAAGACCCAGGTTGTGGATTGCTATTTGGAATCAGGATCGTAAGCATAAATCCAAGATTCGTCATCACTGATAATGTTGTAGACGTGTTTTGACTGTCCTCGCTTGAACCTTTTGAGAGTTTTCCTACCCCATCAGACGCGTCAGATGCGGGATCCATCGGCAAACTATCTTTCTCATACCAAGCTCCTCATGCAAGTTCTTTTGAATGGTTGTCCCTTAGATGCCTATAAACTCCTCTATCTTCCGATATGTCACATGATGATCTTCGAGTATCAGTTTTCTCACAGCAACGATGATTTCTTCAGTAAAGGCAAATTTTTGACGTCCTTCGCGAAATTTGCCACTAAGACTAGTATTTCCACACTGCAATTCTAAATACCAGCGTTCGTCAGTCCGCAGACAAAGGGCATCATCATAAATCACAGATCTTAACTCCTCGAAGCATTTAATCCGAGTTAGGCCTTTCCGAAAGTTGTAAAAAAGTATGGCACGAACATTTTCTTTACTATTTCCTTCGAGAGATTAATTTATTTTACGCGACCTGACAGATTCAAAACAACGTTGTGACTGAATAGGTTACATCAATCCTAACTTTTTCAATTGTTTTGCTACTCCAAATTCAAACAAATTTGAAAATTAAGCAATTCTAAATTTAAAATTAGCGGGAAATATTTCAACGTCACAACATAGAAGCATGCCTCGTATAGTACCATACGCATGTAAGTTTAGGTTTCGATGATTTATAGATATATGATTGTAGAGATGTACAAGTGTTATGCTGGGTTATTAATTTAGGATTTCCTGTGGCGACGCGAAACAACATTAAACCTTTAATTTAAAATTGTCCTTAGCCATTTAAATCAAATTTATCGTGACATATTTTTTGTGCTCAACAGGATTAAAGAAGAAATATACATTATTACATCTTATATATATGTCGAGGTAAAACCTCCCTAACAAGGATACTCCAAAATAATTATTATTATATCTTGATCATATCGGATACAATAAACGTCGCGTAAACAGCATGCTAACAAGAATTTCAATGTAAACAACATTGTAATGTAGTAATATTTGATTAAAGATTATTATAAATTGCCTCGAACACACTATGCATTTTCGCGCCTATATCATCCATTGTTCTAATGTTTTAGTTAGTCCGTTGTTTCTATAAAGAACCTCAAGGGGAAATTCCCAATTACAAGGTACGCGTCATTTTGTCACAATTTATGATCTTGTTTGGACTATTCGGTATACTCGATAATTCAACCTTCATTCGCTGATAACATGCGCCCAAGTTGTTATTTTAAGATATATCGCTTTTTAATCACGATATTTCAATCGGCTTAAAAGGCAAAACAATATAACAAAAATATATTCTGCAGCAGTTTCAAAATAATATAAAATAACATGTACGGGTTGCGATTCTGCGCTGACTGTTTAATTACAGTAATAACAAAGTAATACATTTTTCGTTAATCTCATTTAAATAAAGATAGACAAAGATGTCTATGTCCTTTTATAAAGATGTTTTGCAGCCAGGGTTAAATATCTATTTGTATTTGTTCTTATCTGTATCTAATTTCGGTTGAAAAATTAAAATTGTAATCTTTTCTTTCCTGCTACAATCGACTTTTTTAAGAATATCGATTTTGTTTCTTGTCAAACATTGCCATCGCTACCAAGGACACTGTAACATAGTTTGCAGTAACGACCGATTATTTAAATAAATATATCCCCTTATCGATTTATAAGAATACAAAATAAGAGATTACCTAAGATAATGAACGACGTCGCGGAAGTTATTACGAATACCAAACGAGAGCTATTGATAAGGATTTGTTTGTCAATAAGTAAAAATTATCTAACGCTGTGGTAGTTTAGTGTTTAGACTATTATTTCGTATCAAATTACAAAATATGCCTAGACTAGCCGCCATGCACGCGCTTCTCTAGGCATGGTATTTTTTTTACAATAAAGTTAATCCCCGTCCCGTACGCGTACCAAATTTTGAGTCTGTTAACTCAGAAAATAAAAAGTTCGAATGAATTTTAAATTTCTTTTTCCTTTATTAGGGTTTGAATTTTATGCGTATAGATTAAGTATCAATATTGATGCGAAAATTAAAATAATAAAATAATAAATTATAAATTTTCGATCCCAATTCAGAACGTGCATACCATAAAAATTAATCGAGATTATATCGAAAAGTTGGAATTCACACGTAACATTCCCAACAATATGATACGATAAAATGATTAAACTTTACATACACATATCAGTGGTTTCTAAGAAAATAAACTTGATAATATAGGACTCGATAAAGATCTAATTAGCAGAAGAATACAGTTAATATCCGAATATTTTTATATTCTATAATGCACTTTACTTGGACTTATCTAACACTTAAAAATATAATAGCTACTGATAAATGCATTTGATTTTGAATTTTTATTTTTTTGGAATTAATGTTTTTGAAATTATGAATTCAGTTGCATGCAAATCCATGCATTCTTTCCTAGTGTTAACATTTATACCAAAAGTAATGTTTCACTTAGGCGGGTGAATATTATTCAATAAAATAGTTTACAGCTTACCTCTAGATTAGTAGCACTAGACAAAGCTAGTACGGTGACATGGTCGAGTATTTCTACAGGGTTGTTGTTCAGATACAGTCGCGTTAGGTTCGGCGTGTATCGGAACAAGTATCGGTCTAGCGAATGTATCTTGTTGCGACCCAGGTTAAGTGTTTCTAATGCGATACTGCTGTACACACCGTCGTTGTACCGACCTTGGAAGATTTCACTCCTCAGTACCTCACCTTTAACAAAATGTAGCTATTTAAATTTCTTTGGTAAGAATTCGTGCAACATCTTTTCAATAAGGTATCAACTTAACACAAGATGCATCTTTTACTCATTGCATCGATTCATTGTATTAAAAATAATGTCATGACATTACTTTTAAAACAGTTTATAGGAGGATCATTAATAAAACCAGTTAAATTTATTCTGCAGCATATTTGTAGTTTTTCCTGATTGTTTTTCAAAAACATTAACTGTATTTTGTTAAACTAAGTATGAACAGCAGGCCAGTTATAAAATAGTAAATAAAGATAATATTCTTTACTAACCATATCAATATCAGTGGAATCAAAGAGTATATAACATTGAATTTACAATCGTCAAGCGTACACACAGTTGCAAAGTTAGTAATTCAAGCTATGTCTGTTATAATCATGTCTAATCTAGAATAGATATTATATGTACACTGCCGGACAAAAGTTTGAGACCACCTTGAAAAAATTACAATATTGAATAAAACTCCAAAAGTTAGTGCT
>DWQX01004521.1:0-14825 GCA_018245475.1 Pharmacophagus antenor
CCACAGAAGCTCTATCGGATTGAGATCCGGACTCTGAGGGGGCCACTCCATGTTTTTCAAAACTCCTTCCGTCTCTTGGTGTTCTAAATATCCCCTGCGTAGTTTAGTTTTATATTATAACTATGTTTTGGATCATTATCTTGTTGGTAAATGAATCCATCTCCAATCAAACGTAGTCCGAAAGGAACAGCGTTTCGCTCCAGTATCTCTTTGTACTGCTCCTTTTTCATTATTCCTCCAATTTTAACCAAATCTCCGGTCCCATAGCCAGAGAAACATCCCCAGACCATAATAGAGCGTCCACCATGTTTGACTGTTGACACTACACAGTCTGGCAACATCTTTTCTTCGGTTCGGGTTGAAAGAAACAAACATACAACTCGCTAATTGTGTGACCCTGGTGGTGAATTAGGGACCTCCGCGTTACAACCCATGCGATTGGCCATTACGCCACGGAAGAAGCTAATTGATGAGAAAAAAAGTCATTCATTAATTTATATCATATAAGAGAATCAAATGAACTGGATTTCTAAATAGAATTTAATGGGTAATAAATAAATAAATCTATGCAGTGTTCACCAATGACGTGCATATAGGGCAAGACCAAGCATTTTAATACACATCTACGAGGTAGAACATGAGGAAATATGTGATATTTATCTTTATGCCTTCAACGTGGATTTAAGCCATAGTTCCAATTATAAATATCTGGGACATTTCACATATAGTACTCTGATCTCAAGATAGATAGATAGCACCTATGGTATGGGTTATCAGAGACCGACATGCATACAGAGATATATATAAATAAATACATAAATATAGATAAACCACCAAACGCAGAACAAACACAAATATTCATCACATAAATGTGTGTTCTGAGCAGGAATCGAACCCGCGTGCCGTGGTGTAAGATGCAGAATACTACCATTACACCAACGGACCATATAAATTATGATTTAGTAAATTTACTTTATATCATTGTTTTTGTACACAGGCCGAATTTTTCAGCATGATTAATTGTGTATAATGTATACTCCTGATTGATTTAGAATAATTTATTCAATCGATTGTTGTCCAGCCGAGTCTAGTTGTGAAATACGCGTAAATGAAATCACAAAATAGTGACGGCGCTTGGGGCTCTAAGCCAATATTATGATAGTACAGCTACTGGCGTTCCCCACGCAACTCTCAACTAACAGTGAAGCTTTTTTGCAATATTTGCGGAAATTTTCGATGTAACCAAATCATGATTTCTTACCGCACCGTACTCGTAAGTTTCGCAACGTAACAAACGGGCGCTGGTTTATGCAACATGTGAGCACCGCGGGGCTGCGACGACTCTGGCCCAAATCGCGCGGCCGACCTCCTAAGGGCTCGCTTTCAAGTTATGCAAGAGACCATGTATTCCGTCGAGCTCGTTGAGCGTATACAGCGAGATAAACGGAAAAATGTTATATGATATAATAGATTTTTTTTTTCCTTAACCACTTAAGGTACGATTTTAAATTAACAAAAGAGAAAGAGTTATAAAATTCCAGTGAAACCTAATAATTTTATTTTCATCGGTGGTCAAGTAACGGAAGGTAAAGAAATATTGAAATATAATATGTGAAAGATTTTCATATATATATTATTGTAAATGTAAATGTCAAAGTAAATGTTCACATATATTGCCAAGAGCATGAAGAGGTTAAAATAGAATAAGACACATTTGACGTGTCCTTTCCGGGAATATGTGTTGAATATCGTACTAAATTATACCTAAGGCGTTAATAGTAAAAGAAATACCGTGCAGAAAATTGAATAACAAATTTGTAGGAAGTCATACAAATTTTTTTATTATCTAGTAATAAATACAAAAAAAAATATATTAATGTAATAAAGTTGTAGTGTCATTTTTGTTTCGTGTTAATCAATCCTATTATTCGAGGAATAAATATGGAACAATACCGATTGATAATTATTTCAATTACAATTTGGAAGATATTTGATGGTAGTTATATCTATGTAGGATTTATTTTGGATTGCAAATCTCCGTATGTCAACAATTTATCGAAATAGAATGCCATTTTTAGAAAATTTAACAATCTGTAAACTATTTTGAGGTTTAATAAAACATTTTAAAATATTCTTTATTCAAAAACTATAAAATACATTTACATTTGATTTTATAAATAAAATAAATGACCTTTATTTAAATTACCTAAGGAAGCATTAAAAAGATTCATATATATTAGAAAGCACAATTGTTCCTAATTACTAACGGAAATTTTCACGAACCGTAGACAAACAGCCCATATATAAAAAAAGACGCGGGCACAATCTAGCTTTGACATAAACAAGGAAAATCCGCTAGAAAACAATTCAAACAACGCATACAATCCCATAAATATTTACAGAAATGTGATTATTTTGCATAAAATATTTAATCATTTAATAGTTTTGATTTCAATCGAAATGGCTTTAGACGTTTCATTTTAATTATTTAATCTTCAGTTTGCTTCATACGGAACAGGCAAAGATCAGAGACTTATACAGGCTATAATTCATTTTAGTTAAAAAGTATTTAGGCCAGCACCATGACACAGCTGTAATCGCTTGCCTTGTAACCTGAATGTAACTGGTGATTTCGAGACGAAATAAGTGATGTAGTTTGGATGATAGGGTTTCTACTAAACCCATCTGTCTAACAGCATCCTCATCTTGGCTATCAATCGCCATAACAGAATCGTTGTATTCCAGTTGTCATTAGTATATAAGACAAAATAATTTGAGGAAGTACGCTTCATCATCTATAGCAACGTTGTCAAAAAAGCATTATCAATAAAATAGGACTATGATCAATATTACAAATATTTTTTCGAACAAAATTATTACAATCAGTCATAGATTCTTCCTTTACATATAGATATATGTACTTAAGTAGAATCATATAATACCAAAGTAGGTCAGGGATATAACTGCCAAGGAAAGAAAGGAGGATGTGAAGACGCTTAAAAAATGTGTTGCAATAAAAATATTGTTATGTAATGACATCCGTAACATCATTACTATGCACTCGTGTTAAATATGTAATGTAATAGACAAGTGCCTTCTGTGTTAACTTTCGCAGAGGTAAAGGTTAGTGGGTACGTTCATTTTCAACACAAAATTGTTTTTAATAATATAAACTTTTAAAAATATTTTTTTTTTCAAAAACCATTCGAACTTGATAATTTAAACTGTTGAATATTTAAAATGCCTATATAAATATTTAATAAGCTCCAGTAAACATAAAGGTTGTTTACTTTTGTCTATGTCACGATAAATATTAAATTTAAATATGTATCTAAAAATGGTTTATTGCGGCATCGTGATCTATCCGTTCCAAATTTAAATTAGTTGAAAGATGTCAAGATCATGCATTAGATGCGCCGATGCGTTCCTTTCTTCGCATTGTTACACACTCGGCTAGTTTTCTTTTGTAAGAACACGTGCGTTGCATGGTAATGGCCGATTCGGTTTTCTTAACTAATGTTATTGGTATTGTGCCAAGGAAAACGCGATTACATTATTCTAAACCTTAACCTTCTGTTTTACAAATAGATATAGCTTGATGAAAATGGCGATTTTCTCGTTTTATTAAAATGTTTATCCTTTTTCATCTTTTTCATCGTGATCGACAGACTAAGGAAATAGGTATAAATCAATCCTCTTCTAAACATAATACCTAGTTCAGAAGAGAAAGAAAAGAAGACATCTATTTTCTACTCTTATTTTATGTTAACATCTTAACAAAATTGAAGAAGTTTTATTACGTTTTATTTTCTTTCCAATGTTTATGTAACAGGGAAGAGAAGAAGACTTTAGATAAAATGACCACGTAACTTTTAAATATCTTGCAGAGTGGAGGCGTCCCGTCTCACGGTCCTGGTGGGGGAGTACGACGTGAACAGCTCCGTGTTGGAGGGCATCCAGGTGTCCCACGTCACCCAGCATCCGGATTTCAACCGGTTCACCTATGACAACGATATCGCCGTGCTGCGCTTGGCCGAGCCGATACCCGACAACCTGTACAGGCCTGCGTGTCTCCCCGGTAAGGATAACAACGGCTAACCCATTGTTTGTAACGATATGTTCAAATTATAACATGAAAAGGCAATTTGTATTATTATAGTTGAAACAATCTTAAATTAACACTATGACAGCTATCAACGACTTAAAATAATAATGCCAGATAATTTGCACACGTAGTACTCTGATCTCAAGATAGGCAGCTAAGCAGCACCTTCAAGTATGGATTATCAGAGATCGATATAGATACATAGATATTTTTAAATAAATACCAAATATTCCTCAGATAAATGTTTGTCCTTAACGGGGATCGAAAGCGCTACTACTGATGCGACAGCCAGGATTACTACCATTACACCAACGGTCTAGTCAATAACAGCAACTTAGGAATGTTTATTTTAACTAGAATCGATTAAATAAGAAATCTTAATGAGAAGAATGTCTAGTATCCTTATAGTTCATCTCCCGACAATTAATCATGTTTTTACGTGGCCGTGGATATGTTCAACTTCTTCCCTTAAGCTAGAGCCTTGTCACCACAAATTATATAAAACAGGTTATTTTAAATGAAAAACGATGTATTAAGTGATATTCCTTAGATTTATATTTCATTAAGCTTCGACTACGATCTCAAGTATTTCTCTAGGTTTATTCGCTTTACTTAATAATACATAAATTACGCCATCACTTACCAACACCAAGTGAATTTGTGATTAAGTAAAACCTAAGAAATTTTTTTTTGTGTCGTTATTTAGTACAGTCGTTCATAGCGGTCACAGTGTACTTTATAGATCATAACTAAGGTAAAATTTTTTACTAACAACTTTAAGTCCAAATATAAGTACCTCCGTACCTCAGAGAGTTACCTTATAACGCAGAGGTCGTTGCCACCCACGTTGGTCGTGGGGCTTGAAGAATGACATTTTTTTCACATTGTTTAACCAGCTCAGATGTGCAGCGACTAATCGTTATCTAAACAACACGGGAGTCCCTAGTTCGATTTGGGCTTACCCACATAAATAAAAAGTTTTAAACAGTGCTTGGGTTCTTTCAAATCTACCTGGCTAGCTGCCATTCTTATGTTATTAGTCTGCCGCCGTAACGGTGTTGCTTTATTTCGGCAGATAAACGTATAATACCTGAGGTATTTTTAGTGGGATAATTGAAATATTCTACAGCCTCATTAGCACTTAACGGAATATGAATTAGTTGATCAAATGTTAGCGCGTGGTCTCTCACTCACATTACACTACATTAATTTTTATTTATGACACTTTAATCGTAATTCAGATATAATTATACTACTAATTTTTGATACACCTTTGTATGTCGAGGATTATAAGTTTCTTCAAATACTAATTAATAATGAATTACGTTTATTATCTCTCAAATCCCTTATTATCACAAATTCATATTTTTTTTAATGACTAAATACCACAAATTATACTCCTTCACTTCCTGCAATTATGTACTCATTCATGTTACAAATAATAAATCAGCACACTAACGGAATATCGAAACAGGGCAATTAAAACAAAACAAGGTTTAAGAATTAATTAGTGTACGGCATGGACTCGTTTAAATTAAATTATTAACTTAATTAGAACTTTTAAACGATTTAAACTTTGATTGACCGCAGATGGTGTTTATTGCGTGTTATTAATAATTTGAAAGAGAGTCACCCACTTCTGTCTCATAAAATATATTGAATTATAAGGTAAACATTTTTGTTGACGGATCAAATTTACAAATTATAAAACACCACAATTTGATATCCATTAAATGGGCTAGCACAAAAAATACAGATAACCTATAATAAAACTGTAGATTAAATTATATCTAAAGAATAAATTTTAATATATGAGTTTAATTTGCTGTCAAAACTATGGAAATATTTGTCAATATTTAAAACTCATTCAACATTTTATAATACATTATTTTTAATATATTTTCTTTGTTAAATACAGTGCATATGTAAAATAATTTAATATCTTTTTCGTTAATTTGTGATACTCAAATATTAATGTAATGATTAAACAGTTCGTTATTGGAGTTCCACAATTTTATTTAGTTTAGGTTTAAGTTTACGAGTATAATAACAAATATATTTAATACTTACCCACGTAATTATACTTTTAGATCTGGATGACGACAACAGGTTGGAAGGTCTGGAGGCTATCGTGTCGGGATGGGGGAGTACCATAGAAAAGGGTCCCCCATCTACCATACCAATGAAAGTGAGTATTATACGGAGTAAATTCTTCTACCGGATGTTTATCACCTTTTCACGTTAAAACTACAACGACATGTTTCTTAACGCACGCTTGACATGAGAATAATCAAAGTTTATTATATTCAAATATATATATTTTAAAATTGTGTTAAATACAAAGTATTTAGAATACAGAACAAATCTGCATAGAACAATTAACAATATTTTATCACAGACGTTAAATTCATTTGATCGTTCAAAATTTCCTAAGAAGGTCTAATTGAATGAAGTATTTTGAATTTGAATTTCAATTAATCCTTGCAAGTAAGTCACCAGTGTGTAATTGTTAATAAACAGAATTTGTTTTTGAAGAATCAATATTACATGCCCTGTGTAAACCAATAATGATCGATCATCGTTCAACTTGTTAGTTCTTATCAGCGGAAGGCGCGTTGTGAACTGACAGTTATTAAATGATTGTACAGATTATATTTCATTAAGAAAATTTGAGTTGAGTTTGACGTTGTTTTGGCATATCGTCGTACGTGCGTTAAATTATTACCTTATGACTGCATCTGTAGCGTAGTGTTTTACCCGCTTGCCTTGTTACGCCGAGGTCCCGGGTTCCATTCCCGGACCATAGTAGTGGAGTCTGGATGGTGATCGGGTTTTTTCGAACTCACCTGGGCTAGCTACCACCCTCGATGTCAATCTGACGTCATAACAGTATTGTTGTGTTCCGGCAGTCATACACGTGAGAGCCAGAATTGTTCTGAGCGAATGCGCTTCACCATCTTTTATTTTTATTTAACATCACGTGAAATCGAGGTCAACACAGGCTTAAATGTTAACTGATAAAAATCATCATGCGTCAAGCTCATTGTGCAACTCGCCAATAGTGAGTTAATTTCGACAATGCGCAGGCGGAGGTGAACATATGGGCGCAGGAGGATTGTTCCGGTGCGGGGTACGGGCGCAGGAAAGTTACGCCGCGCATGCTGTGCGCTAATGCACCGGAGAGGGACTCGTGCACCGGCGACTCCGGCGGGCCCCTGCTGCTGCCGAGACCCCACTACACCATCGTCGGTAAATATAATTGTCTTCTTCGTCATATCACACTTGGCAAATTAGTCGCTACCATCATAAAGTCATTGAAGTGTTAGGTCAGATTTTTTTCCTAATGATTATTTGCTAAGGTGTAATATAAAACATTGCATTTCATGTTACCACTATTAAAATTAAGTGCACGACTCACAAGAAATTAATCACACTTATATCCACCGTAGGTGGATATCGAGTGTCCTCAAATATTTTCTCACGATATGTTTCTTCACCGGAAACTTAAGCTCGGTGTAATTAAACTAGACTATGTTCTAGTCGTAAATTTCAACCTAATTTCCACCGCACGTAGAACTACACCTGTCTGTCGATTTGCACGGTCGAATTACACGATTTCGGTTTTGCGCGGTTTTTAAATCACAACGAAGCAACAAATGAAATCGATGCTAGTAAAATTTTTCAACACAAATAGGTGACAGTGCCATGTTACGGGAGCTGCATTAATATATATTATTTATTTATAAACATTTTTTTAGAATATGATAGGTAATATGTTAAAAGGCTGATTACATTTTTCTGGACATTAAGTAATAATAAATCTGTACATATATATCTCTAGTAGTCAAATCATTATTTTGTTATATTGAATTTTCTTAAATTTTTCTATGAAATTATAGGTATCGTGTCATGGGGGCGTGGTTGCGCCAGGCAGGGCTACCCGGGCGTGTACGCGAGGGTCGCGAAATTCTTGCCGTGGCTCAAACTTGCCTTACGACACGCGTGCACTTGCCTACCGCCTAATTACGCGTAATAGAAGCTGACGAGGCTAGATATTGAAGCTATTATTTAATGGCTAACATAAAAAACTGACATCGATTTCTGATGATGAAACGAATGAACATATCTAAAAGATTTATGTAATTTATTGATTCAAGCGTGCCAGTTTGCGGAACTCGGATTTCTTGAGATTGTTTTTAGTCGTAGTATTTGCGTTAAAATTATGTGGACATTTGGCAATTTCTTTTATGTTGTATAAAAGGTGTGTGTTAGAATTACAAATATGTGGAGTATAAGCGTGCAAACTATTCTTTTTTTATGTAACAAAATGAAGCGTGTACAGACTTTGTTCTGGAACCACGGAGAATAGTTTATTTAAACATATGTATATATGAAAGCTTTGAATCAGAATTTTAAATTTTTACATACTCTCATTAACAAATTCCGTGCTTAAGATATCAATTTGGAATCGAGTAAAGGTTATTATAATACGGAGGCTCATTGACACTTATTTCGATGTGTATTTACAACATTGTTGAAAAAAGTTTTATATATTATCATCAACAAGTAGTGAAATTCTTTAAAAATACTTCTTATATCCTCTGAGGTTAAGAGAACATACAGATCATATATCTTTACGTATGGCCGTGAAAAATAATTATTTTGAATCCGACGTGTGATTCTTGTAATTATTCATGTTATCTACAGGGGCCTATCCTTTATTCTGAAGCAATCGGGGAAAACACCAAAGTCTGTAATATTTACACAAGTTAAATATATTATTATTGTAAATATCCATAGTTTACAAATCAGTATTAAGTAGGTTATTTTATGACTAAGAATTAAGGTATAACTAATACGTTAGTAAAATGGCTGTGACTAGTTTTAATTAATATAAGCTTACCTGCAAGAATTGTTACCGTATAGTTATTATTTATTACATTATATTAAAACTTTGTACATTATTTTAAGTTATAATATATATTTTTTGGCTTTTCAAATACATTTAAATATTCACATGCATTTTTTTTTGTTAAATTGGCCCTTTAAAAATCCCATGAATACTATTTTCTGGGACGGCAAGGTCGCTGCATCTATTACCTACATAATCTGACGGCCTGCGCTTTGTATGACCGTACTATAGGAGACGACTTTCCTGCAAATTATCCGCTATGTCACGGACTCCGAGACTGCCGCGGATGTGCTCGTTATGGATTCGATCTATTCTTGCCACACATCCACCGCAGCATCTTCATCTCCGCGACGTGAAGCCGCTAGACATGTCTTCCGAGAACTGGCCAGGTCTCTCTGCCATGTAGTAGGACTGGTCGGATGATGTTCTTGTATACAAGGCCTTTTAGTTTCACCGGTATCCTGGGGTGACAGATGATGCCGGTTACCCCATGCCATGTACTGGGTCTTCGTTCCGTCCAATTTCCGTTCATCCTCATCTGTCTGCGCGATATCGTCAGCATACATGATAAGTCATGAAAATGATTTGTGCAGTTTTGCTGTAACGTCATATAACACCACACCGAACAGGTAAGGACTCAGGACCGAATCTTAGTGGACACCAACTGTGATCGGAAATAGGCAAGTATCGCCAACGACCGTCCTCACCGTCGATTCCGACTTGTGGTACATGTCTCGGATAATAACAATATAGGCTTGTAGCACGTTTTTTCTTCAATGCCCACCAGATAACAATGCGTGGTACGCTGTCGAAGGCCTTTTGTACATCGAGAAAAGCCATATGCAAAGACTTTTTATTTTCTCTGTAAGCCTCACATAGGATTTTTAGAGCAAATACAGGATCCATCGCGCCACAGCCAGGACTAAACCCATACTAACATCCCGACACAGTGCACTCTTGCCGGAGTCTTAAGTCGATCACGCGCTCGAAGAGTTTCATGGTGTGACACATGACCTAAATACCTCGGTAGCTTCCGCATTCCTATACACTACCTTTGCCATTGTAGACACAACGGCTCGTTTTGCGGCCAATTTGGCTGCTTTGTACGCTTTGCAGTCTTCAGGTGAGTCCGTCTCTTGCCACTTTTTCAAAAATGTGTTTTTCACCCGAACTGCCTCCCGGACTAAGTCATTCCACCACCACGTCTTCCTGTCGATGACACGGCGTCCCTTTAAAGTACCAAGCACTCGTTTTCCCGGCGTACTGACTGCTGATTGAATTCTAGACCACTGATCTAACATAAATTAGTATTAAAAGTAAATAAATAATACCATATAAATACTATAGAATCCTAGTACTTTTGAAAAATTGCTTTTCTACTATTACATAAATTTATCCTAAAATATTTAAATAAAAATTACATTTTCTATTTAAAAAGTGGCATAAATTTTTTTTGATTTCCTTTCCAATCAATATAAATTTCAAAATGGGGAAGATAAATAACAATTTACGTAACATCGTTTAATTAGAGTACAAAAAGTAATGAACATAAAGTAATATTGTAATTCAGCCTAAAATCTTTATAGACTCCTTTATATTGCTAATTGTATCATACTAATACTGGTCAGATAGAATTATGTCTATAAGAGAAAATCGATAATGGAGGGTTTTCACACTGACCTAAATTGTTAACCTATATAATAATTCAATATATTATATTATTTTACATATATAATTGCTAACACACACATTTACCTAAATAAATATAAATTTGTGAATACATGTTTAGAATATTTGTAAAACAATCTATGGATATAAATTAATATTTACTAAAAATTAAAACTTGGCTAAATATAAACTAACAACTGTGCCTGAAAAACGTAAAACTTCCCGCGAAATTTGACATTTGACGTTTAGGACGCTATCACCAGCTGATAAGTAAACGCGGAAAGGAAATATCGTGATCATTAATGTCCCCTGTATGGAACCTTACATTTTCATATTTTTTTTTAGTTCATTTGTTTAAATAGTTAGTGTATATTATGAACTTTTCGGACAATGAAGCTGTAAGTACCGTTACATGTGCTCATTATACAGTGAGTCAACATCGTGACTTTGTGTTCACATTGAAACTCGATTGGCGACCTATATGAACAAAAACATGATTATTTGTGTTGTCTGAAGCTATTTTGTAACTGTGAACATAAATGTGCATGATATGTGATCTTTTACAAATTTTATTTATCTAATAACACGTATAATATAGCATACTGTTCGATCACTGTCTCATTGAATTAAAATTATACAGGACGATACATCAAGCGTTGAAAGCACTTCAAACACAGATAATACATCACGTAGTGAAACACCAACCAATTCTCGCGTAAAAAAACGTCGCCGAGGCAAAAAAAAAATCACCAAACAAGTAAAACCACCATATAAATTTAAGTGAGTGTTAAACTTTTATTCCCTAATCCAGATACTAAAACAAAATAAATGTCTTTTGTGGACTAATGAAAAAGTATAGTTAGTATTTTAAAGTGTGCCATATATCCAAAATCATAATTGGATAAGGAATTTGGGGATTAGCAATCATATAATTTATCTCATACCAAAATTTTTAAAATAAAACTACATAATATAACATAAACTCTCTCCCCTAGTTGCAGTGCAAAGGAAGATCATGGCCAACCATTATTTGGATGTCAATTCAACCATCATCTTGGAGAGGGAGAGCCCCTTGTCTTTGCAGTAGTTGGTAGCAACCGAGTGTCTATTTATGAATGCCCAGAATCAGGAGGTTTTAAATTCTTACAATGCTATGCTGATCCTGATGTTAGTATGTAAGATTAGCCATAGACTATATGGTATTAGTTACCTGCTGAAAAGGGAATATAAAAAAATTAATCGAAAAATTTTCACAGGTAGATGAAACTTTTTATACATGTGCATGGTCATATGAGGAAGAGACAAACTTGCCACTGTTAGCGGTTGCAGGTTCCAGAGGTATCATCAGGGTCTTCCATCCAGCTACGCACACCTGCATCAAGCACTATATAGGCCATGGTCATGCCATCAACGAGGTCAAGTTTCACCCTCGCGATCCTAACTTACTGCTCTCAGCTAGTAAAGATCATGCTTTACGTCTATGGAATATCATGACCGATGTCTGTATAGCTATATTTGGTGGTGTAGAAGGACACAGAGATGAGGTCCTTAGTGCTGACTTCGATCTTAAAGGTGAAAGAATTATGTCCTGTGGAATGGATCACTCTCTCAAACTGTGGAGACTGGACAAGCCCTCAATGAATGAAGCGATAAAGCAAAGTTATAATTTTAATCCTCATAGGGCGTTAAGACCCTTTAATTCGCTTAAGGAACATTTTCCTGATTTTTCTACAAGAGACATACATAGGAATTATGTTGATTGCGTTCGATGGATGGGCGATTTGATATTGTCGAAGGTGAGATTATTTTTAATTAGTATAAGTATCAATATTTCACATTTTAATGACTAAACATACCAAATAATAAATTTACATATTCATTTGTGAACACATAAAAGTTAAAAACAATATTCATTCACACTACATACCATGTTTCTAAGACAGAGAAATATGCTTTTACCGCAAATGTTTATCTGAAATAAAATTCCTGCGACTGTTATGTGCACTTTTATATATTTTCATATTATGTAAATTAAGTTTAACATAAATGCAGACATCCTTACCGGTTCTAGGTCTCTCTTGCAGCAGATTGTTTAGGTATGTTTAACTGTACTGATTCATCTGTATCTATAAAGTATTGTTCAAACAAAATTATATTTTGATTTTAACGCTGTATTAAAGGATATTACAACTGTAATCAAATTAAACATTTCGTATCACAAGGCGATAACTGCAATGTCTGTGTTGTGTAAACAATTTAACTTGGTGACCTTGTTTCTATTTTCATTTAAAAAATTGTACTCTTCTCTAACATACTACAAAAAACTTATACACTAAACCAGTGTTTCCCAACCTATTTGGTGCCATGTCTCACTTTTGAGTAAAAAATTTTTGTGTGTCCACTTCGACCTTTTCATATTTAAGCAGTGCCCCACCCAGAAAGAAAAAATAAAAACAAAAAAATGCAATAAATTATACTAGCTATTTTTTTTTAAAGTTGCTGATTCCCCTCTACCTAAATTACAGAATTCCCACCTTGGGAAACACTGGACTAAACTGATGCAACGTTTTTATTTATTAATTTTAAGTGTATATAACAGTACACTGTGTAAAACTTCATAAAAAGTTCTTAAATGTATATGCATAACAACTGTTTGTCTGTACACAAAACGCTACTAAAACCTCTGGGATCGTGTAACTTTCATTTCTGTGTAAAATGTTACATCTTACACAGAAATTAAAATATCACCTGAAAGTCCCACAAAGTCTTACTATTAATTTTCTCAAATGGAACAGAAAAAAAATCTATATTTTCTCCAATTGTATTTATGGATTTTTTGCCTATAGTACTCACAAATATTCACGGAAACTGGGCCCGCTTAAAGTGATATAGTGAAAGACATTTTC
Source organism: Pharmacophagus antenor (assembly GCA_018245475.1). NCBI lineage: Eukaryota > Metazoa > Arthropoda > Insecta > Lepidoptera > Papilionidae > Pharmacophagus > Pharmacophagus antenor. The sequence continues at coordinate 13,592 of DWQX01004521.1, forward strand.
GTAAACGTCACACGTTCCAGTCGTGCGAGAACGCGATCATCTGCTGGAAGCCGGGCCGGCTCGAGGACACGGAGCTGCGGCCTGGCGACGGCGCGGTCACGGTGGTGCACCGCTTCGACTACAAGGAGTGCGAGATCTGGTTCATACGGTTCGCGGTCGACTACAGCCAGCGAGTGCGTACCGCTTACCGTCCTTCGAGCCAGCGGTGTCCTGTTATCGGTGGCTGCTCGCACGACAGCGCGGAAGGCCGACTCGCCGCGTTCAAAAAATACAGTGCACTGAAATTGATAAATCACAATCGCTACGAAGTCTAAATACAGGCATAAATATATAAAAAAAAAAAAAAAAAACACCACTTGTGCTAACATCTTTTTACTTGGATGCTTTTAAGTGCTCGGGCCTGTTGTTATTGACCACTGCCAAAGTTTCGGTGGACGCACCGCTGCAACGTTTCTATTACATTCCCAAAACTACATAAAAATGTCGCGGACGAGCTCCAACGCTAAGTTCGAAGTGGCTGATGTTGAGACAAAGAGGCCGTATATGGTGAAGCGTGTTCGCCCAGAATACATCTGACTGCCGGAATACAGCAAATACTGTTATGGCGGCAAATTGACATTGAAGGTGGTAGCTAGCCAGACGGAAAAATCCCTTCCACTATCCAGACTCCACTACACCTGTAGCCCGGGAATCGAACCCGGGACCTCCGTGTTACTATGCAAGCGGTTAAACCACTGCAGCACAGAGACAATCAAGCTTATAATATTATTTATACAATTAAACGAACATGCAAATTCAAAAGTTAAAATATTGCAAATATGAAAGAATAATAATAATAATTACATTAAAGAAGACAAAGTTAGAATTTAGAAAAACAAAATATCAGGATTCTGGTACGTATCCTAAATTCGCCAACTAAATTTTTAGGGAATACTTTAAGAGAATACGTTTAAATAAATTAAATGTCGTGTGCGCAGGTGATAGCGCTGGGCAACCAGTGCGGGAAGACGATGGTGTGGGAGCTGGGCAACGTGGCGGGCGGCTCGCGCGCCTCGCAGCTGGTGCATCCGCGCTGCGTGGCCGCCGTCAGGCAGGTCTGTGACCGCGCCAGTTGGTCATACTATTTATATCATACAACCAAATTGACATGCCGGAAGTGTTCATTTTTTTTAACGAATGTAAAAATTCTTGTGGCGAAGAAATTCATGTAGTTTATATAAATATATATATATAT
>DWQX01004522.1:0-14820 GCA_018245475.1 Pharmacophagus antenor
GGGAAACAATGAATAATAAAAATAAGTAGATGCTCTTGAAAGAGGGCACACTTCAACCATTAAAAAAACTTTGTATGGTACCCTCCCACCAGGTGGACCGACGATCAGGTTAGGATGGCGGGGAGCGGCTGGATGAAGCAAGCACAGGTCCGCATATGGTGGAAGGCCTGTCGAGCAGTACTTTTTTTCGGTGTCGGGCTAGAAATTTTCTAAAAATACCCTGCTTCTGAGGATGAAATCAGGGCTATGTGGGATTTTCACTCACTAAAATCCCCCCTCGGTGGTTATATACTATGAAGTACTCCAGGATCTCTTAAGAACCGCACCGGCGCCCTTCTGCACTACATTTATGAGGGAGAGATACTCCATCCACCTCGGTACCCTCGCTGTGCTACGGCAAACAGAATTCACTTAATGTTTGCTATCCCCCTACGGTTCGATTAGTTGGCTATGGGCCCCTTCCCTCAAAAGCGAATTTGGAGCCTAATTTATATGCCTTCTACGAGAGGATGTACCTAAGTCCTAATGCAGATGATGACTACCGTTGTACATCTACAGTAGTTGTTGTTAACATTACCATCGCTACACACAGAGCGCCCCACAGCGAAGTGGAGAATGCCATGCTCGCCTGGCGCAGCGCAGTAGCCGCCGTCCAGGCAGCCAGGCGGCGGGAGCTCGCGCCGCATAGCTCCAATCCGAGATTTTCACGCGTCGATCGTAAGTATTACATACACGTTGATTTTCAACGAAATCTGAAGATGTCCTCAAGGGTAAAAGACGCAGCCATAGAGCAGATCTATCTTACTACATAGTCGCCCTTAATAATTTACGAAGTTGACATTGACACGCTTGCATTGAACACCCTGATATAAGTATAATACCAATTATGTTCACACTTTTCAGCAATGATGATTTATTAATTTCATTGCATCATATTGCTTAAATGGGTCATGCCGAACTTTCGGGCTTGTATGGCAGTACCGCCACTGTCTGAACCCGGCGTCGCTGGCTCCAAATGCATCAATGACCGTTAATGTTGTTTGTTGACTTGTGTAACAGCGATAACGAACCTGGCGGACGCGGTGAAGCAACTGGGCGTGTGCGCGCGCCGCGCCCGCTGCGCCATGTGGTGCGACCTCACGCTCACCGTCGCTCTAGCGCCGCCCACCGCGACCCATTCCAAGGTGATTTTGAGAATTAAATAATTTTAATTAAAAAAACAAAAAAAAAACACCTATTTATATTTGACAATTTACTAAATCAATATTGAAATTCAACGTCTCGATTATTCTCGATTGTTATAGTAACAAATTAAATGAGATTGATTTCTTCCTCACCTGAAAAGTATTTAGGGACGATAAACCCCACGCAAGACGCGCCGGCACATGCAGCGCGTCTTCTTTCTCTTTCTTTGTTCGGTTATGCGCCCAACACTTGACCACGATTTTCACCTGATGTCAATTGACAATGTGGCTATTAACGGTGAATATTGTTTGCCCGGAATACTGACTCATATTTATAACTGCCGCGACACAGTAATGCTAACCAGGCGGGTTCGAAAAACGCTATGACCATGCAGACTTCGCAACTCCTGCGGCCCAGGAATCGAACTCGTGACATTTGAGTCACAAGGCAAGCGGGTGAAACACTGCTCTACAAAGCAGTAAAAACTCAACCTTTGCAACTTATTTAGACCCTCCCGAAGTTCATTCGGATGTCATCGGAATTATTAGAGATAGCGATCAAACGCACAAGCTCTCTCAGCCCCTTATCATTACTCTTCTTCCCCATCCCTGCCATTCATTTACCACTTTAGCATAGTTATATCACCATCACAGTTATACCACCAGATGTTTACGTATTAGAACACTGTTTACACAGCGATATTTAATAGCGAAAATAGTCCCAACATTAGTATAGAAACTATAATTTGTTTTAGAACGACAGCCCCACTCAAGGCATGTCCCAAATGCAGTCACCAAAGCAATCTCCCCAAGAGGCGGGCATGTCTAGCCTCAACAATAAAACGGCTGCTTGCGAAATGAAAGAGGTAAATATTTTCTGTTTGTTTTCAATATACTGTAGTATATATAATTTATTGATTCAAGCTTTACTTTGCGGATCTCAATGACTTTAATAGTTTAAAATAATTTAAAGTTTAATTTATTATTTTGTATCTTAGTCGTAGTATTTGCTATTAAACAAAGCGGAAATAAACAAATTAATTTTTGTTATTATTTAGTATTATATATTATAATTAATTTTGATATATATTATTGAGTATATTTAGCAAAAATAATTGTTGTTTTTTTTTATTTATTAAAAAAAGGAACAGCTTGTACGCATTTTAATTTTTCACAGCAGTATTGGAATGCTTATTTTTCTATATTAGATTATTTCTATACATATTAAAACAATGAAAGAAAATGAAATATATTTTTTTTAAATATTTTATAATTTTAAGTTTTTTTTTTAATATTTTTTTAATGTGCGTAGACTGTCTGTAGTCGCTAGGCAACGCTTGTTTTATCATTAATTCCTTATCCATTTTGGCACAAGTTTATTTCGATATTTGATCATTTTTTTAACACTTAATGCTACGGTGACTGGCATCTGAGCGCTAACAATTGAAAATTTTGGTTAATGTGAACATGTATCAATTGTTCATTATTAACATTGGCAACATAATGGTGGAAAGTTAAGCCCTTCTACGGTTAGTTTAAATACACGGAAAGGTATATTTATACATGAAATATCACTTGTCGAATAATACGATATTTATCTAGTCAAATTCGACGTGTGTTCCAGCGTGTTACTTATAAGAGATACTGTAACTTTCTTTAATTAACAATTGAACACCTCGCCTCAACTTCGGTTGGCTGGTAAAGAGAATGCCTTCAGGCATTGGGCGCGCCTTTTATACACTTTATTTAAGGGTTATTCAATAAATAAAAAAAGCATCACATGATGCTGAGTGATGTTTGCTTATAACTCTGAGGTGCTTACTTTAAAGTGTAATCTATTGTCATAACCTTTATCCATTAAATAATCTGTACATGTTGAACAATTACTGCTATACTATAAATAGTTGAATGATTAGTTGAATTGGTAATTTGTACAGTTTGTACAATGTGTAGTTTCATTTGATTTAGTAATACAAAGTTCCTAGAGGTAATATTTTTACTTCTTTCATATAAAAATTACAATGTACAGGAGAAAGCAACACCAGAAAACTCAATGGCGTCGTCATCAGCGCAGCCGAAAAACGACACCAAGAGCGACCAAACGTTTAAGCAGACGAACAAACACAGTGACAAACCGCAGGAGAGGAGTCAAGCGCGCCGTACGCAGAACTATCGGCACAAAGTCAACCAGGGCCGTAACGATTTCTACGCGAAGAACAGATACGACAACAGGTTTGTTCACAACAGGCACCCATATCACTATTTGGCCACCGGACCTATAAATTAAGGGGAAGTTTTCGATGGGAATTACAGAGGATTTTTGTAGGGATTTTTTAGGAGCGTTAGTAACTGTGTGACGGAATACGACTACCTTAACGTTATCGGGTGGTAAAGGTTTGTTTACCCCGTCAGTTGATCATTCAATGTTCGGATCGTATGCTTGAGTGAGTTGTGTACTTAGCTTACTAGCCTTGGTTTGACTTCGCCAAAATTTACACGATTTGCTCGAGCATAGCCCACGGCATGCTTTAATTTATTGGTGTTTTGAATAGAGAAGAAAATATTTTTTCATTGAATAAATTTGCGGATGAATATTTGGCAATAACTAGAAAGCCCTGAAGTCGCATCTAGTCGCTATTGAAATTATTATGACGTTTATAAAATTTATTTTTAATTATTTTACAAGCTATTAATAAAGGCTCAATGATTCTAAATGCATGAAACCTTCATAATTTTGAATAAATATTCATTAATTTCTATAACTTAACATAGTCCGTTTTCATACTCACGAATGCAGAGAACTGCAGTTCATTCTTTTACCTTATTTTAATGTAAGACTTGGGGGCTTAATAAAATAAAAAAGTAGATTTTATAACAATTACTAATATACATTTTATTTTTAAAAAAGAATAGTTATTGCCAGATTTCATTTGCGTAGCGTTTATATTGCTTGCGCATATACAAAATGGCGTTAATATTCTAATTGCAAAGAAAACATTAATGGCTATAACTAATATGCATTTAAAAACCATCTTGAGATATCCCACGGATTGAGATACATTATTGTTATAGTTAAATCTATTTATATTCGAAAATCTATAATTTATATGGCAATATTGAACACAGTCTGAACTTTTCTTTACTTCCATATCCCTTTTACAAGTTTTTATATTATCTGTACATTGACAAACATGTATCGGTTACTTAAATGAATCTTGCCATATGAATTATAGGTATTCGGTATTTATACGGGGTCGTGGCAATCCTGAATATCATATCAACAGTAATTTTATTATATATTACGTGATACACTTTTTAAATTTACACATAAAATGCATTTAGCCGGGTGAAAATTGTCCATTATTAATTGTAAAAAGTGTACCCGTGTGAATTAAACAGGTATATTTGAGACCACAATTATAGCAATGAACAATTTAAAAATATCTAAATGTCTATTTGAAATAGTACGTGTGTAGGTTCTTTCTTAATACAGTTACTATTACACCTTGCATAATTTATTAAGTAATCGTGCTTGGCTGGGTTTTTATATAATACAGTTTTGTCTGTCTCAATGACTTTGGTTTATTGGCTAGTATGTAAAAGAACTTGCCAAATTTAAATTTGTTGTGAACGAAATGCTGGCTAACAATTCGCATTTTATTTGTAAAAATAAAAAAAAATGTATATCAATAGACAATTTTCTACATAAAGTGTAAAGCTTTTTAAAAAAGAAACATTTTTATACAATCTATCTCTAGTCATTATGAGAAGATTTTCCATTTCGTTCACATCAATGTAAGTTTTTTTATATAAAATGTGATGTTTCTACAGTTAAACTAGGTGACACTATTTTAATATATCGAGTTTCGTGCAAACAAAATATATAGAAGTTATGAACTGCTAGTATATAAGTGTACTACTATTTATTAAATATGACCTTTCGGATGAATTTGTATAGACGGTATGGTAAGGGGATCGATTCACGGAATTGTTCCTCATGGTTATCGCTTTAAAGTCGAATTTGCTATGGATGGGGTAGGCCGGTTCCCCCTCATATGTTGTATTCCGTTAGAATGTTGTTTGCATACGGGCTGCTACTTTCGCTATGATAACGAGATTCATTATGTTTCTTATTGGTATACGGAAGGCGGATTGATGTAGTTTTTTGTTTTTTTTTTATTAACATCCAGTTCCTCGTTGATGATTAAGTTTATAGTCGGCTCTAATGATTGCATGAAACAGCGCATGTGTATACACTAGAATGTATATTCTAGGTTATAAACGAATTCGTAACCTCCGGCTTACTTACGCTAGGTTTAAATGACGCTTTAATGTATAATATCTTTTTTTTCCCTCCCACGTACGCAGCACAAATGATGTTTTCTCTGTCACACGTATTGACAGGACAAGACCAAAACAAATCATAGTGTTAAACGCTCTTCCATGTTAAGTTCTTGTAGTTTTTAAGTGACAAATATTTTTTTTCGTTAACTATCTCTACAGAGTATATATGACAAGGCCTTAAATACTTTTTTTAAAAATGAATTTATAAAGGGCTATAAGATTTTTATTTTTTATTATTCGTTAAGCGTAGTGCCTTCTTTCTTACATAACGCTCGCATTTTATAAATATTTAAGATCTATGCAGTGTTGTGTACAAAATTATATTTAAAAATAAAATGAAGTTGTTGTTTTGCAATAGTTGATTTTCTCATAGATTTTAGTTCGGCTCTATTAAGTTTTTTTTTTTAATCTTTCTCTTGGAAGGAGTTTTCTTGAGAGGGGGAGTCAGTTGTTTTTCTTTTTTGTTGTTAAGCGGTGAAACAGTATTCGTAATACTTGGTGGGGTTTGGTAAGGTTTGTAACGGATTGGCCATACTGTATAATAATATATTTATCTATATTGATATCTACCCTACTTAGCTGTTTCAACAGATAATGTATAGTACAATACATATGTGTGTCCTCGTCTAAAGGACTGAGTAATGTGTTTAAAATCCCTTAGTAAATATAGCAATTGGATGCACAATATTAAACCGTCAGGCCTAATACATATTGTTCGCATTGTCCTAAATTATTTTATTATACTCGGGTTTCAAATACATGTCGAAATTACAAGTAACGATTATTACAACTCACATATTACATGTATGAGAATGTTAATTTATGTCATTACATTAATATTAATAATATTATTTCAACTTGTAACTTAAAAAAAATGAACATGCACCAACTGCTAAAACTAAAAACATATATTTTTAGTTTTAGCAGATCACAGTTGGGCTGAATGATTGTGAGTAATAATAAAAATATATTTAATATAAATACCATAACCGAAATTGTTGCCTGAGCTCAGTGATACTCCTGTTTAATTAAATAGATTACATAATTATAATTTCAGTTATATTACTCATTAACAATAATAATATATAAAATTTTAAACTATGTTAATTATAACCTCCAAATTATCACTGATCGCATGTAGTTAACACCTCTTCCCTTAAATTCTCTTCTATATTTTATCGTCATAATAATCAGTATTCTTCTATAATTCGTTGTCTAAGAGAGCTTCCCTTCTAAAAAGCATTTGTGGTTAATTTCATTATAATGTACATGTGAAATGTTTGTTGTTATAATGTCGTCTGCTTTGTAATTTCGATTGGACAAAGCCGACTGGCTGTTTAGTGTGTTACAGCGTTTGCTAACTAGCCGCAGCCAAGTCTGATCCCGCTAATTAACACTAACACCAACCCCGTAACGTAATGCTTCCATTATGATTAATATGAACGATTCATTAGTACAATCAATTTTGCACTTAGAGTATGAATTTTTTAGTATTTAGTCGATATGGTTTTTTGTTTTTGTATTCGAAAAGGTTCTTGAAACAACTTGTTTGTAGCACAATAAATGATATAATTTAGTTTCATAGTGAATTTTTAGTAGTTAGTTAAATGATTGATTCACACATCCATGTGTGTGTGTAATTGTGTCTATGAACGCTGCGGTCGCGGCGTTGTGTTACTAGCGTATCTTCATTGTTTCCATTGTTGCCATAATTAGGAACCTTTTACCTCAAATCTCTCGCGTATATGCGCATAGAATAAAAATTATATTGAAAATGAACCACTAAACTCGCGCGAATAATTTCAAATGCTTCAATGAATTTCCTGCAATACGTTATTTTTGTTTTAGTTTTTTTTTTTAATATTTTTGTTTTCTAAAATGAAATAGGTGTAAATTTTACAGAGCATCAAATGTACTGGAGGAAAAAAATACTGCGGAGATTTTAGAAAGGGTATACATTTGACAAATATTTATATTTTTGGTAACTTTCGCGGCATATGTTGAATATCGATTTAGAAATGCATTATGCAAAAGAAAAAAATGAAGCTTGATTTTTCTCCGGTGTAGTTGATGCTTTGCGTTGTTATGGAATTCTTTATTTATGTAGTGTTTTTTTTTGTCATTACACGCAAATGAATTAATTTAATTTAAATATAAAGCGTATGATTTCTCAATGAAGTGGCTATGAACTGAAAATGCTTGCAATGTAGTCACTCTTAAAGGAATATTTAGTTAGGATATGGAGCCACAACTAGCTTCATTTAAATTAGATTTCGTTTTTGGACTTTGGGGGCGTTGCTCTGATCGAATATTTATGAAAGCGAGCTTAATAAGTAACGCTATATTTTATTACAAAAAAATAAATAAGAGATAAATAAAAAAAAAATGATTTTAACCTGTACTTGCATATCCCTTTTAATGTAGCATATACGATTTATTGAAGGATAATTAATGAGGGTTTACTGAAGCCACATAAGGCATAAGTTGACTATAAGTTACCGTTAGATAAAATGCCGACGTGCTTCTTTTTTTTTTTGTTTCACAGGAAATGATTTAGAAATTTCCCAAGTGTATCGTTTCGAAAAGTTTGATGGCTGTGAGAATCGGAGTGTCCTTAGTGTAAGTCGACAGCAACGTCCCTAACAAACCAAACATGCACCATTTGAAGCAAATTGTATGCCCGAATTTGTTTTAGCTCAAAAAAACGTTCCTTCCGTCCATCCAATATTGGAATTTCTCGCCTAGCATAAGCTTACCCAGACGGCGCATTGCCGCAGGATTCTGTTTCTCGCGTTTGATGTCAAGATCGTATACCAAACCGGACTATATATTTATATAATTATTAACGGGCTTTTTGCTATATTTTTTTGAACAGGCTCGCTTTTAACTACAACTTATATTAACGGTTATATTTTCTTAATAGTGGTAACATTTAATAGGCACGATCTAGGATTTCTGATCTTTGACATCAAAAGCTTTTATTTTCACAGCTGGGGTACGCTTCTGTTGTTACTTTCGGTGTACCGCTGGGTCACTGTCTATATTAAATACTGAACACTTTAAAGTGACTTTATAATATCTTTCAACTCGACCAACGCTTTGAACAGCATATCTAATAAGATTATTGTGTGATACAACCTAATTGTAATAAAATTGTCCTTTAGTCCTTATATAAGCGGTATTTGAAAACGTAAATAAAACTAAAACTATTCAGTACTTAAAAGTCCATAGACATGTGTATGTATATAGCATAAGTGAATCCAAAAATTTTCTAAAAGTTATGAATAAGTATTCATTCTGTTATCTGTAATTGGAGCGTGAGGACTGTCTGCTTATATGAAAATTACGTATCAAAACAGGAATAAACGCGGCGCAATACCAATGCCTATAGGCACACTGTTCCTTTCAATAACATTCTGAACTAATTTCTAATAATTGAAAGAGTGTTTTTAATTATATTTATATACATTTTTGCAATACTAAAGTATTATGAGCAGACAGCTTGATGTGTCCGACTTTACTATGTCGAAAGCGCTCGATTGCTTTATGAAATGCTGATGTAAAATTGACGTCGATATTCCATTGTTATGGAGTCAATTTAAAATAGCTGTCAATTACATCATGAAAGTGCTCGTTGTCCATTTTCATTTGTTTTAAATGGAGTTCTCTCATTACGCATGCATTCGCAGCCATACAGTGCATGTTAACCTTGACGATTTTTCGTACGCTAGGTAATGTAGGTAGGATAATGCATGGGTAATTTCAGATAGCAAATATTTATTTTTGTTATAATGTTAGCAAATGTTCTATAGATGTTAGTGGATCGGAATTTGCATCAACACTTTGCGGGCGCGATCGCCCGGCTCCGTTGAGTTAGATACGGTATCGCGCAATTTCGATTGTGGATTCGCTCCTAAAATCCTGAATGTACAAAAATTGAGGACACTAAAGTGTAACGAACTAGATGTTCTCGTCGGTGTTTGCTTAGAGACAGCGAAGTACCTTTATAGCAAGACTGGATAATGGTTCTCTTATTTGTTTAATACTACGGCTGGCCGCCGTCAGGGTGCCAGCGCCGCCGGGAGGAAGGTGCGAGTGCACCGACACGAAGTCTGTTTCGGTTTATTTTTATAAAACGATACAAGTGTTTACATTAGCTTCTGTTGATTCTAAACATCTTGGCGATTTATCTGAATGTGGATCAATATTAGAGCTTTATCGAATTTGATAATAATTTACGGATGAATATTTATAGAGAATGAATTAAAGGGAAGATGTTAGAGTATCCGTTATTCACTGTTTAGATAGTTATTTCTGCAATATTGTGTATTGTAGTTGGATTTTTTTATCTATTTTAAACGATGCTAGTTGTGTAGTGGGCGAAGTGTTACAGCCTTTACCACTAGGTGGAGTTAGGTGATGTAGATGGATACGGCCCTAAAGCTTATAGTACGAAATCGATAGTTACAGTCCCCGTTTAGAACAAATTGTAACTGTCTTAGCATAATATTTGACACGTCCCATTTATTAGGGAGCGCGTCGGTTGGTTAACAAATTTATCCACGTCTTATGAGCTAATGCAAGAGGTTGCGGTACTGTGCGGCCAACAATACGCATTGTTTGCACAAATACTCTATTTGTAATAGAAAGTTTTTTAATCACTGTTTCGATACTAAGGAGCGGGTGGGGTTATGGGCTAAAGGGAGTTTTTTCTTTGTATTAGTTGCAGGCGTTAGTGGAATGAGTGTGGGACAATAACGGTGGTTTCTCCTTATTGAAGTGTTAAATCAAATGTGATACGTACAAGCCAGTGTACTAGGCCGACCACCAGTTTTTTTTTTGTTTTAATATTACTCTGTTAGTTTATTAAGTTTAACATGGCTTCTACGAGTTGTTGCCGTAACACTTAGGCGGTTTTCTATTTGGGTATTTAGTAGATTTGATATATTAAGAGCAGTTGTTTAGCGCGCATAGAATACTAATATTTTTGCTACTCGCCAATTCGCGTACGGTTCTGTCCAACTATATAGGAATGGCATCATAAATTTTTTACGCGAGGACCAAAAAAACAAATCTGTTTTTCTTTTTCCTATTTACGTTGAGTGAAAAATGTGAAATGAAAAAAAAATGGGATTACAGGATTTATTTTGCCAGTTCCTCTTAAATATAAGTGAGAATTTCTAAAATATTTTTATAGCTATAAGTGAGGGGGAATTAATTTTTTTACATTGTTAGGTACTGCGTAGGTGTGATAAGGGAGGGTAGGGTAGGGGGGGTTCCCGTTTGACAATATCGTGCGCACTAATTGGACCGTTCCGGCGATAGGTATTAGGTAAGTTATTGTGTGATGTGATATTGGCAGAACGGGAAATGGGAAAGTATTAAAAACTCACTCGGAGCTTCACGCCTCTTGGTTTCTCTAATCTGTCCCCAGTGGCAGCCACGGCGCCGCCATCACGCCGCGCTGTCGGTTCGTTTTAAGCATACTTTATATTCTTACTACTTAGTTATTAATTTGTGGTGCTAAGCTACACTCTTGTCGACACCAATTAATTTTTATTTCTAATTTTAATTATTTAAGTTTTAATTGAACTTTAAGTGGACAGTGTTTAACGTGTTTCTGTTGCGATGACATTAGGAAAATGAGAATGCATTCATGTTTTTCTTTTAGACACGAAGTGACTCGTCTCGTATTTTCTATTTTTTTTCTTTTTTGGATTTTTTAACGTTTTGCTCATTAAGTGTATATCAATGTTTTTTTTTTATATAGTACGCTTAGTAACGCAACTTTCGCCGTGATGCTCTTCAGTGGTTATTCTCCTTGATCTGTTCCGAATTCAGAATGCATAAGTAGTGTTCAGACCTCGCATATTCCAAATGATCTGGAGTGCGTCACTGGCTTTTATTCTCCTACGCGTCAATGCGCTCCGCGTGCGTGCGCGTGTAGGCAATTCGAGATGTTTAGACTGCATTAGAGCTGCGTTGTGAATTGCTGCACTTGGGGTGTCGTCGCTTATGTGAAATATCACGCGCTAACAATCCAACGATACGTGGTCGACTAACTGTGGAATTGGAGATTTTGCTCTACATTCGTGGTCCTATTGTATAGTCGTTATATATAAATGTTGTACAGCCTATCTTATATCTTTAGCGAGGTGTGTCTTCGTCTCAAATCCTCCAAAGCGTTACACTTCTAAGTAAGTCACTGCCACTGTTCAAATTGCCCCATTATTAACGCAGTTCATGAGACTTGCATTCTGTTTATCTTTTTTTTTTATTATTATTATTATATTTGTTTCTTGTTATGGATTATTTTGTTGTTTTTATGCGCAACGCTTCGTTGCCGCGAACCAGAGTAATTTGCATTACGAACCTGTGTTGCAACCATTGGCTAGTCCTAATCTCATTTATAACTTTGGATCTGTTACGGATGAAAGTGAAATGTTAAGTGTTTTTTAAATGTACTAAAATTGTAATACAAATTTATACTGTTTGAGGTTAATATCGAATTTTATGAGCTTATTGAAACTTAATTCCACGGTATTCGGTACTGCGAAATGGGTGCATCGTGAATTTGCTAAATGTGGTTCTTGTGATATTGCAAATCTCCTTTTTGACTTCACCCTAGCCATAAACGGTTGACTGCAGGTCCGCCATTTTTTGCCCAACGATTCTCCCTTCTGCTAATATCGTAATTACCACTAGTATTATTTCCTTCCTTTTTTAATACGTATCACTCGCCGTTACATTGTTAAAAATGAAACGAATCGAAATTAGTTGAAAGCGAGATGTGCAATATCGAACAAGCCGAGTATTACCAAAAAAAAAAAAACTTGTTCTATATGTCGTAAGATGCCAAGTTAGCTCTCGCATTGGACCAAGGAATATTGTATAAAATATAAGTGTAGCTCCACTTCATTTGCCGACGGTACCTACCTAACGAGTATAGCATTTTACATGAACGGAATTAATGGAGAAATATATATATCTATATATATATATACATGTAATAATATAATATTTTGTCACGGTCTCACAGTCTCTTCATGTTAGTTCCATGTATACAAGTGTCTTTGTGATTAATATTTATCGATGTGCGGCATGGTGGCAACTTTGTGACAGACTGATTTTAGAGCAGATTTATGGCTAAATGTGGATTGGCATCACGCGTAGTAGTAGTCTGCTCCCGTGCAGTATTATTACGGGTCAGGGTAGTTATGTGCAAATGTTTGCCATATGTATGTAACCTTTAAAAAAATATTAAAAAGTGCAATATTTAGTGGCAAACAAACGTCTAGGGGGCAAAGTAGTGCTCTTGATTTGGTGAAGTAATCCAATTTGTCCTCTGTTACGGTCGATGGGCACAAAACGAAAGATTTTTAAGACGTCGAAATATTTTTTTTTTTTTTGGTACTTCGATACTATCGCCATTTTTGGGGTTATGTTTGACAATGAGCTATCAAATTTTATACTAAGGTTTAACTCTTAACCCTCTCGTGTTCCGCTTAATGCGATTCCCTCAGTATACGGTCACCTGTGATAATTCTTTATGAAAAAAATTAAACTTAAACGAATCTCGAACGAGGCGGCCATCTTGTAACAATAGACACGTCCAGGCCGTAGCGGTTTGCACATGATTACCTTACCCAGGTAAATGTAGCGAATTACATTATCTTTTAGCGCGTGTATTGGTGTTGAAAAAAAATTAGTTCACGTAATATATATACATAGTTTACGCCAACTGTCTGTTCAAATGTTGTGAAAATTGTAAGTGTTAAATGTTGTCCTACTGTGAAGCCGTTTAGGGTATTGTTTATCTCGATATTCAGTAGTTCATGCTAGATGCAGACTTGATTTTTTTTACTTACTAATGATTTGTTACTGTTTTGGCACTGTATTAATTACCTTCTGACAAAAAATATATAATGACGAAAAAATTGTGTTGTTTCATTTAACGTATCCCAAATCGTTTAATATTTTTTTTCCAGGTTGTTAATTTTGAAGCTACTTCACGTGTTTTCTCTACCTCCGTGGCGCGATGAATTATAGTTTTCCTTGTAACACTGATATCCCTGGGTTCGATGCCCGTGTAACATGGAGTTTGGATTGCGGGGGGGTTGTTTCGAACGCGCCTGGCTAGCTACCATCCTCAATGTCGATCTGCCGTCATAACATTGCTGTGTTCCGGCGGCCATAAATGTGAGAGGCGGAGTATTCTGGGCGAGCACGCTTTATCACCTACGTCTTCCACTGTTAACAAACGCGATTCAGGTCAAGTGTAGCTTATTGCCGATAAAAAAAAAAATCCGTTTGCCGTCGACGACTATTACTAATTTTACCTTATCTTCGTTAAATTGTGTCATTCGCTATTTCATGACATGCAACGTTCGCAGCTAATAACGAACACCTGCGGCGTGAATCGGATCAGCGTCTTCCGACTGCACGGGCATCAGTAATTTTAAATTTTACTGATAATATTATAAGTTTTATCATTGAAAACGTCCAGTTTATTGATAATATTGATGTACAATCTCAACACAAAAGAGAATAAAAGCATCAAATAAAACATTATAATTTAATTAACAAGCTACAACTTATATTTACAACACTTCAACTGTCTTCGAACTCCATCACGACCTTACCAAGTTTACCCTTTGGTACATCTATAGAGGGTAATGTCTCGGTCACTATGCCCGTGGCAACGGTAACATTATTCTCTCTTATCGTGAACGATTGACCCTCCGTCATGACCATTCCCTCTAGTAGGGTCAGGTACACGTCTCCGTGATCTCCCGGCATCATCATGTCCATCGTTGGCTCTGGAATAAAGAAATACATCGTTTAACATTTGTTTACTCGATTGTATCATTAGGCGTAACAATCGAAAAATAATTTTGTTAACTGTCTATCAGTAATCAATGTGTATGATGAATCTGTAATTTTGAGTGAAATATAATTCTTTATCGCTTTTCTTAGCTGTTATTTCGATAATAAATTTAACGAAATTAGTTCATTATAAGGATTTAATGAAAAAAGCACTGATTGGGATTTTTCAACAAGATTTACAGAAGGGTTAAGATAGATAATATAGTATGTTGTTTCTTATATTTTATGGTTTTAAACTTGACCTCGATTTCAACATAGTGCTTTTCTTTTAATAGCAGAGGTTTACGCGCTTTCCTTGTGACGTGGTAGTCCCGGATTCGATTCGATCGGAACGTTAACGGATGATGGACGGTTGGAAGACACCCTGTTGTGATAGCAATGAAACAAAGCTCGGTTAGACAACAAC
>DWQX01004523.1:0-14820 GCA_018245475.1 Pharmacophagus antenor
ATATATAAATATATATATAGTACAAGTGAAAACGAGAATGAGAACGCAAATAACGAGATAAATTTTAAACATGAACGAAAAAAACATTAATAAAAGTTCGGTTGCTAGCAAATTTTAAACACTTGTACAATGAAACCGCTTTGGAATGTAATTTAATTGAAGAATGTGTTTTGCGGAAATTACCAAATATACACAGGGCTAATAGGCTTGACATATGAAAGGAATTTAATTTGCAACACGCGTTACACAAAGCAGAGACGAAACAATTTTGCGTAGTCATTTATTACATCGATTTTCCTAATATTACACACAAGTTCTGGGGTAACAATTAATGTTACGTTAAACTCTGATATCGAGCGAATTACTAAATGTACTAAATTGTTTAAGAACTTACGATCTTATCCTATCTTCAATAGCAGATCCGGATTCCAATGCCTACAGAATTTAGATTTTGTTGTTTTTTTGTGCTTAATTGTAATGTCAAACTTAATATTAGTAATTAGTACTACCTACCATATTTTATATTACCATTCCTGCCATTAACGCTGCGTATGCAACATTCGATACCTCCATCTTTACTCTTTACCTAACAGAAGTCCACTCAACAGAGGTTTTATCTTTTTGCGGATGAGTTGCATACTTATGATTGAATAAAGATTTTATCAAATGTATTCTTCTATAATATAATATATTAAGATAGTATATTTAAACATAACATAAATGCATATCTGCGTGTTCACCTATGTGACATTTTAACTTGAAATGCAATGAAGCCACACGTTATTAGTTGCTTAATGAGAAGTTCACAGGTCATGGAGCGGGTCACATGGAATCTTCTCCTTTCTATTCGTTTGATCACGTAACTTGCGGACCTATAAACTGTTGCGACATGAGCACACATAATAACATTTATATGTATAAAAGAAAAAAGAACAATAAACATGCATTACAATATCAAGGTATTATCTCAACATTGGAAACAAATAATTAAGATAATAGTTATGTTCAAACTTCTATTGTAAGATAGAAAAGATTCCGTAAGTCTCCGATGGTGTTAAAAATGGCTTTGTATTAAAATGAAGCTGTGATATCGCTTGCCGTGTAAATATGAAGTACATTTTTATAGACAAGAGACAAGTCAACGTACGAACGAACGGACGATAGCTGCTTCCAGAGACGACGAATTTACTGTTATTTCAATCTCGTTCATTACATTTTCTACCCTTTATATTTCTCTAATATGAAATGTAGCTATTTTCTTAGTACATTTTAAACTCTTGCAGCTAGTTTAATGCAGTATAACCATTTTATGATTTAAGCAAAATATAACATGAACATGTACAAGCTAAAACTCGTGAATACATTCACAACTTTACACCATTTAATGCCGTGCAATATAACTATTCTTCTATTAAAAAAAATGGAATAAAGTCTGGTAGAAAAAAATGAGTCTGGTAAAATCCGAAATAAGTCGTGGCATTTTGTAAAATAATTGTTAGTGAATCTGATACTTTAAAAAAAGCTGTTCATTTATAAATTTGGTAAAACAGGGGGTATGATTCCTAATATTAATAACAGACAATCATATATAGTCAATCAAAGTATAATTATTAAAAATTAGAGTCATTATTATACCTTTACGTTAAATGGTCCTCTATGGTTGTGCAAATGCTTACCGAACTGAGGTGTCGCTTACGGCATTCCTCCACCAAGTTGCTAGTCACCCACTTTCAGCTTCGGTACAACCGGTTCAAACAATGAGTTCACAGTTTTCATTTTATTACTTCGCAAACATAATGGAGCCAGTCGATAATTAACACGTTAATTTGAATCGAACTGACTTCGTATTAATTACATTTCGTTGCGTTGTAAGAATATTATTTGAAACGAATAATATCTTCCGTATGTATGAATTTATAAAAATTTGATACGCAACGAAGATTTTACTTCGTTAAAGCAATGGTGAGATAGTCTTAAAATATCAATGGTTCCACGTCATAGGACAAAAACGTCACAGAGTTGTAGACGAGAGAATACCGGCGCGGGCGCTTCGGGCACGCTCGTTGCCCGTCGGCTCTACAAATAAAAGTTTACAAGACCTTCCCTACTCTTTCCTTCTCACTCTAACGAAGTTGTCCAGACGAGACTATAGATAAGATCACTGAATCAGAAAGAAACAGAAACGTCTATCTTGCTCGTCCGGTCGCGTTGTGAAACCGGTTTAGTATTGTAGCTTTTAAGTCGTCACAAACAAAAAGTCAGGGTATAGATAATCGTAAGTAGTACAGGCAAGTTTCGCGTAAGGGCCTGCGCTCATGGCGATGGAAGGAAACTGTTACTGGACGGAAATGGACACGGCCGATGGAGCTATTAGAATATTCAGTGGTGCCCGTTTACGTACGAAGCGCCTTATATGTGTATGCTCTTATAGATAATTATAATGTGATAAATTACTTATTTAAACAATTAAAAAAAATCAATTCACAAACATGTAATAAAGGTAAAAACATTATTTACATTATTTTTATTGAAATTGATTATTTAAGTCATATTTGATATTCAATTTGCTTATTCAGAAAGTTGAGTGATATTTAATTACGACGCGTCTAAATGTTGAATGGTAAATTTAATGGCACATATAAATCCGCTATTATCGTAAACCTACATGAATGGTTTTAGCTCATATTGAAGCCTTATGTGGAAACTGGACAACAGCATTACTGATATATCTTTTTATAAATAAAAATGTAAACTAACAGTTAGTAACCAGTGTTATCTTTTTTTATAATATTTAAGTGTCAAATAATTTTTATCCTGCTACATGTTTTACATTAAAGATATTTTAACGATGTAGTGTTATTTTTTAAAGACATATTGTTTTAATACGAAATTGTGATTGTTTATTTTAATAATGCATTGAGATCCATGTGGTCTTGCAATCCTCTAGGCTAATAGTTTACCTTTCTAGAAAGAATCACACCTACACTTTATGCTACAGTAAAAATAATGTAATAACGATTGTATATCCTATCATTACAGAGAGAAGATAGAGATCAGTGACTGCCAACTATTATTGATAATTTTGAACTTTACCAAGATTCGATCGAGAATCTAAGGTAGCTGTTTACGGGATATACTTATGGTTTCTAATCTTTCAAATCCTTAAAATATTTCTCTGTAGGGCCATTTAAAAATACCTTGGTAATAAGCATGTATCATTCAAATTCTAATTACTTAATAAAAAAGTTTAGCTTTTCTCTAGTTTCTGTTTTTTGAACAGAGTATTTTAAAATGAAACTTTTTTTGATATATGTCCTAGGGAAGGGGGTGGGTGAAGGGGTAGAGATGGGTATGTTTGGGGGCGGGGAAAATTTAGATAATTTAACTAATTTCTAAATCAGCATCTTTAATGTTGTTTGGAATATTTCTTAGCAGAGGCAAAAAATAATAGTGCAAACAATAAACAGATTTTGTTAATGATACTTGTTACTGATTTGAACTCAAGAGGCGTGAGAACGCAAATAATCTCTGTTCTCGATAAAGATCTCCCATTATGAACTAAAAGCCATCAGGCTCCACCATCATAAACGAAAATTATCATCCAAACTAGAACTTTTTCATACTAGTAATAAGGGCGGTTAATGTCATCTGATAACCTGCTGGCGGATTCTGGAATTTAGAAGCCCGGATGTGGTACGTTATACGACTTTAGTGTGCTTTAGTATCTTTACGGTTTCTCATTCATAAAAATAGATCATCTGTATTTGAACTGTCAGGCTCGGAAGAATCAGTGGTTTTTTTTAATACTTAGAATGTTGCTATAGTTAAACATTACTGAATTTTTATTATATAATTTTGTTAAATGTATACCTATGCAAATACAAAAACCGTGTTAAAACAAATATTTTTACAAATAAATAGAACTGTTGGAAATAGGAAATTAAAAAAAGTAGAATGTTTGTACAAAAATTATGAACAGGTTCAAGTCAATATTTTTTATTTTCCCATTTTTAATGTTGCCATTTTGTTATAATTTTTACGAGACCGCGAACCTTTCGATAAAAAGTAATGCGTTTATCTAACAATGGAACAAGAGCTTTAGAAAACAAACTTGCGACTTGTCTATGTTAATAACTATCCGTAGGAATTAAAATATTTAAATATCCATCTAATATATTATATTAAATGTCTAGTAGTAACAACAGATTGACTTTATTTCGACTTTTAATTATTAGGAAATGTTTAACCAAATTTTTAATTAGGTTCGATTTGTTATCAATCTTTATTTGTTTTCAAAAATAAAAAGATTAGTGAATTTTTTTTCTGATTTGCGACCAAAGTAGCCCACGCCGTAAGGAGGTATCGGATTACATGAGAGAAAGCACAGAGACGCACCGGTGATTTTGGATCTTATGCTAATGGAATCGTAGAAGGCTACCTTTTTTATAAACGAAGTGACGAGACGACCAAGAGGTACAACTGGTGATGAGATAAGACATCGATTGCCGATAGCAAAGAGGTGATTTCAACTATTTTTACAGTTTCTATGCCGTGCTTGTTACCTTTAGGCATCAGATATTGTCTCGTTACCCAGAGTGCCCTGTGAACCAGAATGCAGTAATGGTCTCACTCTACTGCTTTTCGGCAGATATAGGTGCTGCGTTGATGTTTACCTAGACGTCTATGAAAAATATTTTCTTTTTTTAAAAATGGAGTACCCCGTGACATCAATTTCAATGAGATCGGTTCGGGAAAGATCGGTGCGGTGAAATCGAGGCGAAATTCATTGACAATGAGGCTGTAAATAGTGAAATGTGCCTGCCCAAAATACCCTGGGTCTTACATATGTCACTATCAGATCACAGCGACGTCGTTGAGGCCGATATTGAGGGTGGTAACTAGCCAGGCGGGTTCGAAATAACCTACTATCATCTAGACTCCACTACAGACGTGAACCCTGAAATCGAACCCCGAGCTCTGTTACAAGGCAATTCGTAAACCACTGCGGCACGGGCGCAGTTAAAACATAGTTTCGTAAGATGCTCTATAAAAAATAAGTATCAATATGTACAACTTATCGGATCTTATGTAAAAATCTAATAGTTAATAGTGTAGCCAACCCATAGCGCATAGCGCTTTACTTATATTCGCACATAACGAGTATATGGTCTATATATCCACAGAGGTTGTATAACTACACACTTGTGTCCTCCATAATATTACGTTATCTAAAACTTACTGTTTGTGATTTTACTAAGATCTTGTTAAAATTTGTTATAAATTTTTGCATTGAAACTAAATTTCAATAAATAGCATATATAACCTGTAAAAAGTAATATTAAAAGACCTTGTAATCTACTAAATTATAAACATCTATTCTAATTCAAAGCTATGAACATAAGAAATCAAATTTAGTTTAGTCACTAAGTATGTATGAAATCGTACATAAAGAAGCACGCGATAAACTAATAACATTTTTTTTTGCGTTAGCGTTTCAAATAATAAATGAGAAGTATTTAGAAACATTAGTAAATAACAAAATATTTGTATAAATTCAAATTATATAAAACAACATACCTGAATTAAGAATTTGCTTTAACGTAGTGTAGGAATGCCGAGTTCTTAGTTGAAATAAAAAACTAAACACAACGTTATTTTATTTTTACGTGTAAAAACACACGTTAGAGTTTTGATATGCGACGGAATCTTACAGTTGAAACACCGTTAATATTGAAAGTAATAAATATGCTATAAAAATACGTCTAAAGTTTTTAAACGACGCTCATTAAGTAGTTAATATCAACGTACAGGCCGTCAAAACTTTTTGCTTACATAGTTTAACACTAAAACACGTAGTTCAGAAAGTACAGATGATGTCCGGCGCGATGTACGAGTATGCCGCGGTGCCTGGACGCGAGTATTCCGTAGGGCGGCTCGGTCGACACTGGGCGGGCGGCGACGGTCCAACCGCCCATCACAAGAAGTTCACGGTAACTCCGAGTGACTTTATGTTTGGTCTGGTAACATTATTATAGTTCAATCCTTTTGCTCTTTTGCTGGGTAAATGAGTATATATTTTGTTTCCAGCGGGAATTGAATTATTTTCTTTCTAATAACGTGTGTTGATATTGCATGATTGTTTCACTTCTGTAAATATTGAAACTTCCATCCAATCACAATCTAATTAAAAGAAATGCTTTTTATTTTCTGGTATTGGTAGCAAATTTAATAATAATAATTGGTCTTACTTCGATTACAATCTAAATATTTCTATTTATTAAAATAATGTACCTCTCATGCTAATAATAAGTCAATGAATTTAGTACTAAAATATTATGCTACATCTAACAAGATCGGTGAATGCACAATATTTAGTTATACTTGTAGTTTTGTACATTACATTTACGTATTAACTTATTACGTATTAATAATATTAGTGTCACACACCCAATAACTATGTGATTTAGTATTAATAACAATATAAATAAAAAGCTAATTTAAATACAAATAAGGCAATTATTTTTGGCACTTGAATTCACTGCATGCACTGTGGGTCGGGCTTGTTGTTCGTGCTCGATTTTTTCGGGCGGGTTGAGCTCCCGGTGGTACACGAACCATTGCCGCATTATAGCAATTGACATGTTTATGTAGTACATATGAAATCTCATGTTTATATATAAGTATATTAATTGGATATTTAAAATAATTAACGTGTACTACCGGTGGCTCATCCCGTCCTGTAAAACAGATAAGAATGTATCATCGGTGGTATATCACTTCGCGAAAGCGTTAATTGACTAGTAAACCACATCGCCACAAAGTTTTGCTTTATAACACAGAATTGACAGGATGGATTGCGAAGTGACACGTAAAGGAGTTTGCATGGCGGTAAGTTTTTTTCGAACCGTTGTTACATTCCTCAAAGATAATCTGCCGCCATAATAGCATTGTTGAGCTTCCGCAGTTATACATATGAGCCTGAGTATTTTGGGCGAGCACTTCACCTTATTGCCACTTAAAATCATTTGAAATTGAAGTAAAGTGTTAGCGAATGCCTATAGAAAAATACGTTTTAAATGCCTTTACATTTACATCAGTACTCTAACCGTTTGGGTAGGACCGATATTTATACTCAAAAGTAAATAAATGCGTCAACGTTTATTTTTATTTAACCGCAGGTGTTTGCTTTAGGGGTTTTGTAGCTACGACCTTATTTTTTATTTTTGTGATACTTCCAATTTAATACAACTATTTCTCTAATGCGAACACAAATAATAACGCTATCAAAAAAAAAAATACTTTAATAATTACATTACAAAAGAGATAGTAATCATATGTGAAAAGATAGACCCGTCAAATTTAATTTACGCCCCTGGGTTGGAAACATTTATTTGCCGGCCTGTGAAAATATTTCACTATTTTTGAAAATAATTTTAGGTTAAATATTTTGTGAAAGTGATATAAACCAATACCATATAATACAGAATAGAACTTAAATTTCGCCATAAAGTTTATTGCTGCAGAGTTCGACGAAAATTGAATGCCGCATTCTATATGTTAACATTACCAACTCGTATCTTCTCAAGTATCGTAATTTTATTATTTATTCATATTGTTTAAACTACTTATAAGTAATCGTACGGCGAG
Source organism: Pharmacophagus antenor (assembly GCA_018245475.1). Taxonomy (NCBI): domain Eukaryota; kingdom Metazoa; phylum Arthropoda; class Insecta; order Lepidoptera; family Papilionidae; genus Pharmacophagus; species Pharmacophagus antenor. The sequence goes on from DWQX01004523.1 coordinate 7,648, forward strand.
TTAGAAATCTAAATTTTTATACTGCTTAGTTCATTAACGGAAATCTTTGTAGTTCTTTATTTCGATTGTAATCAAAATATATACACAATTTGTACTAGGGACAATGACAAGAGCCATAGTTCCTTTTTAAATATTCGTTTAAGCAACCGTGTTCAAATCTCGTTCCATAAATAGATAGTCCGTTATCAATGGCCGCTCCCGCCGCTCGATGTAAACAAGGTCGCGCTACTAGTCCAGTATCGCAACTGGTAAACATTCCAGACATCTGAGAACGAAATCGGTTCCATGCTCGAGAATTTTGTTTACATGTATTCTATCAATGGTCATAGTTGCACAAACGCAAATAGTAATTTATCTCCAATAACATTTTTTTCATATTGGAAGTACGATAAAAAATATTGAAAAAAAAATTACCATTACCACGATATGACCTAGTGGCGGTTGTCATGATCGTGAAGAGAGACAACTCAAATCACTATCCTGTTAGTATCAATGAGTTCTGTAATGTTTACTTAAATAAATTTAAAATAACGAACTGAAGCTTTCGAAGTAATAATATTAGGCTCAAACTACACTATAAACTAGTGTAAATATATTTTTTAATTTTATCATGAATGTGATTATTGTCTATGTTAGCCTTAGTTATTAAAAAAAAAAAATATCGATTAAAGCGTTACTCTGCGGGAATTCATGGCCCAATTAAACAAAAACTTAATTAGCTATCTCCGTTTTGTTCGATGTCGTGCTGTCGAACCCGTAACATCTGAAGATGCCACGCGTAGAGGGGCAAAACGCGTCGACATTGTATTTAGTTGTAATACGAGTATTTGCAATTAATCCAAGTGGAAATTAGTTTTTTGTTTCATTGACAAAAAAAAATCATCTCTTTACATGGTCATATTGATTTTAGATACTACTTATATTCTGAAAAGAGGATTTGTAATAGGAGAAATTAAGTTATTCTAAATTAGAAAAGGAAAAAAATAGCCGCAGGATATTATATGCAATTGGAAAAATATTATTTTATGCTAAAAAATTCTTTAATGCCCTGCAAAAAAGACAATTTCGTTTTAACTATAATTTACGTCTTAATTTACTTATCGTACTATCGGAACATCAAATAATGTTTCCATGTTAGAGAGTATACATGTATAGTGGTCCCATAAATCTAAAAATATACAATCTTGTGCAAAGTGTGCGATAAACAAAGAATCTATTGCTTTTATTTCACAAATGCCTCCGTACGACAGGAGATAGATACGGCAGGTAATGAATTATTTACACTCCAAATGACAGAGGAAGTATTTTTAAAACATTTAAAAGAACAGTATTTTATAAAAATAATCTTAAATAATCACACCAATTATTATTAAATATTATAATTGTTTCGCTTGTATCGATTTAAAGTAAAAAGTAAATTTGATAGTGTACTTTACGGCCAGATGACATCTGCATTCATATCAGATAACTAAACAAGAAGTACAGCGTTTTTGTTAGAATTTTGTTTATACTTGATTGTTGTTGTTACTTGAGCGTATTCGTACGCAAATAATTTGCAGTTTGCATCTTGTCTTATAAATGGCATTTGCTATAAGAGGCGATAGGTGTTGGAAACCGATACAGCCCGTTATCAAGAACGAATACATTATTATGTGATACGTGTAACAAATCATAAGTGAGTATAATAGTTGTAACGTATAACATAATGGTATTCTATACGAATGCTGTAAGTACGTTACTTGAATATAAAGTGTCGAGCTCTCCTTGTAGGAGCGACAGAGTTATTCGTACAAGTTTATTATGCATTGTTAACCTCTCTCGATTTAAAAGTGCAGAAGTGAAAACCTGTTTAATGTTAAAAAATTATGAGTTTTTATTCGGGAGTTTATGTAATAGTGGCTGTATTAATTATATTCATAATGATTGGGAGCGAAGGCTCGGCTATTCAATAAATAAAACTTACTCTCTTAAAAATACCTCTACTTTTGACCAGACAAATTACTCTTTTGGTTTGTTTATAGTCATACCCGCTTCGCTTAGGACTACTTCGGGCACACAATTAATTATGGTAGAAATGTCATGAAATAATAGCCCTGCTTTAGATTCATAAATCTTTACGTCAACTAACATTATTTATCATCAATATTTTAATCATAAAGTGTCAAAGCTTGTAGTTTTCATGATATTTTGATATGCTTATAAAGGGTATTTAAGCTTATGTGCAGCTTAGTTGAAGATTTTAAAGAATACTTTTACTATAAGAAGTTGTCGAGATAAAAGGTTTCATGCTAAATCTTCGATTAATAAAGGTACATACCGAGGTGCTGCAAATTAGCAGACAACAGTTTTGCTGTAGATGAATCAAGCTCCTCGAATTTTGTATTTGGAATAACTCATTGACTACTATTAAAAATATATTACTGGCACGACATTGGAAGGACAGTTCTGCTGAATGCCATACAAATAGCTAACGATAGATGGTGCAGCCATGCAGAGATGTGCAAGCATTAATTATTTATTTAGAATCAGCTATGGGTTTAGCACTTACTTACTTGTACATATGTACCGGACACAACATTACCTACAAAACTAATATAACATTAACTACATTTTTGTATGTTGTTGTTTATTATACAGAAGCACTTTTGACAAACATTCTTTTATTTCTGTCCGTTATCGACATGGCCACCTGACGACTTTTTTTATCTTACTGCAATTTTTTACAATATCTTCTATGGACTTTGTTTTTAATACCTATAGCAAAGAACAAAAAGCAGTTACTTCTTATATATTAAACATTGTATTAAATCAAAGTGTAATTAATAAATCCTATTAAATGTATAGTATTACATTCATAGTAATTACAATTAAATTTAAAAAGGAAACGTGTCATACGTCATTGAACGAAGAAGAGGAACAAACAACTCTTTGTAGTTTAATTAATTTATATTTAATTTTACATAATAATATTAAAAATGTTACCTAACATATTGATGAAATTAGTTATTGATATTCACAAGGCAAGTCGATTTCATCTTAAACTTCAGGCGGAGCGAGAAATTCAGGTATCTTGGTTAGTTCCTACTATCGTTATCATTCGGAAAGACACAGGCTCCAATATTCTTTTGAAGGTTTAAGTAGTTATATATATACATGGATGGATGCAAAAAATATGATGACAGATACATAAGTATTTGTCATATATTTTGCATCCATTATTTAAGATATTCGTCAGTACGAGGTGGGGTAATGCTAATAAGGCGCATTGTCACCGTAATAATTACCACTAATTACTTCAGATAAATGTTGAGTCTCGTATTTTGTACAGATTATGACTGATGCGAGCGTTAGTAAACAAAGAGGATGTGGTATATTAAATGTGCGACACTCGTGTCTGCATGCATAGCATCTAATACCCGGTCGTTACCTAGAAACAGCAATCATTGGGCACACGCTGGCAGGCCATCGGATGCCAGAGAGCGGGTATAAAAACTCATAATTGCTAGCTGTTGTAGAGCCTCCGCACACGATCTGGTTTGTGGTACCGCTACCATTACTGGCAAGAACTCGTCGTTTGTTATGTTGCGTGATATGCGACTTCGTACCATATTAATAATATTAGTTTTTATGGTTTTATTCGTCTAATATTAACGTTATTACTATTATAATATACTAAAAATAATTATTTGTAACACTGGTTATAGATATACATATTTCCATAAGCAATTTTACAACCAATTTTCCATTGAAATGGTTTCTCGGGATGTTCGCTACTTAGTTTTAATAGGCGATATTGTAAACACTGCCTTAATTACTTTGGGAAACAGAGGAGCGTATCGAATAGTAATGTGATTTATATTGGGTTAGAAGATATTCGTACTTGTGCGTGAACTAAATTATTCAGCCCGCGTAAGTCTAAACAGTATCCGTACATTGTTAAACCTGTACAAAGTTGATGCCTTTGGTACAGCGTTTGTATGCTGTCTGTGTTACTGTCTGGTTAATGTTGATATTGACATTGAAAATTTGTTATTTTACAACAAGGGGTATGTCAAGACACTGTAAATCGCGGATCGCTGATAAAACATTGTTGTTTCGGCGTCCACAAAGGGCAGGGTGCTATGCAAATTGCTTCTGCATTATCTATAGTCGGATGCGCCGCCGGCGAAATTTACATAGGAATAGAGGAGTCTACGTTAGCGGCAGTTAGGAGTTCCGTGTAACAGGGGTGAGCAGCGCCCTAGCAGGTGCCAAGCGGCCCGTGAAGCCCGCCCCACGCAGCGACAGATGATTGTACACAAAGATCTAGGTCGCTCATTCATAGCCCCCTATTTTAAATCTACATAAACATTCATTCAGGATAGTCTAAAATTGGAGACTTTTCTCAAGCATACATTTTAATATTATTTATGACGACGCATATATTATTCCTGGAAACAAAAATATTCAAATGAAATAAGTTATCATAAATTATTACAAATTAATTAAGTTAGGTTGGCGGTCAGCTTGACGAGACGTGGGGGTTTGCGCAACAGCCGGTTGCGTTGGCAGCGCCTGTCTCATTTCTGCTCTAACCTTGGTCAGCACTAAGGGTCAGGCGCAACGGTTCAATATAGAAGCGATTATTGCAAAACTGATTACAAAAGAGCTTTCTATACTTAAAAACAAGGAACTGGTACTATTGTAACGTTCCCAAAAATAATGTACTTACTTTAAAAATAAGGAAACCATGTTAATTAATTAATATAGTATACATTTATTATTGATAAAACATTAAAAAAGGTTCTTCTCTATGCGATTCATTGATAATAACTATAAACTAAAAGAAATTTAATAAGAAATATATATAATGTCTTGAATGATTAATTGACAAATAAAATAAATGAAAACAACCTATATGCATAATATTCTCTTGTAATTTACGCGCTTTGCGTTTCAGTACGTTCACTTGCCTCGAATATTCAAACATTGTAATGTTATAAATACAGTTTAAGGCATAATTGTCATGAAGGAATTTAATTTTAATTAAAAAGTCAAGGGCTAATACGATATATGCGAATATAGCATAAAGGTCTGTTGTAAAATTATGTACATGGTCATTTTATATTCTTCTCAGCAATATTTACGTACAGATATTATTCAACAACCGACAGATGAGTTTTTATTAATAACAATTAAATTCATGTATGCTTACATTGCGTCCCCAATGTGGAGACTCAAGGCTATCTCTCACAAAGACAGAGTCAAGGCCATAATCCACTACGCTTGCTCATGTTGGCGGACGTCCCATGTCCTCAAAATTTGTTGTTCTTAGAACGTCGATCTACTTACGATGTTTACTCTGAAAAGGTCAAGTTCATTAAAGTTCGAATTAATGCATCTTCATGTTGTGAAACTTAGAATGATAAAGTGTGTAGTATACAGACATCTATTAAAATACATTAATTAAATTGCTTGGATATACAATATCTCTGGAAATACAAAAATTATATTGTGCTTTATTTTATTAAATAACTAAGCTATCTAAGAATAACGCTGCATTTCTTTATAATGCAATATTTCAACAAATTAGTAAAGAAATGTACAAATGACAAGAGGAAAATGGAACCTACCTTAAAAATATGTTAAGAAAAAAAACTAAAAGTTTGAAAAGAAATTACGAACAGGTGAAAATCAATGTATTCTATTCCCAAACTCAGGGTTGTACTTTTTTTAATTTTTGGGGAATGAATTAGGAGATATGCTTTTTCTGAGCCATCAAAATAGTACAGTTTTAGCCGGAATTAACAAATACAAAATCAAGGCTCTTTATTCATTATATTAATAAATGTTATTCAGTAAACAGTTATGCGTGGTCAAACATAAATAGACAATAAAAAAATAACGTCTCGACTAGAAAATCTTTTTTATCGTTGGTTAAAAATATTTTAATATATTTTTTTAATAATTTCAATTATTGCAGTATTACGCAAACAATTTCGTGAGGAAAAAATTAGTCTGATAACCCAGAATACCTTTATTGTTAGGGTGAATGGTTGCGTAACTTTGTTATAGAGACCTTGGTTCACTGGTTTCGTAGCAGGAAATCACGGTTGACGGGTAATGTATAGCAATTACACATTGTAAGTTACTTCTTTAATATCAACGAAATTAACATAATAATATGTTGGTAATATGCCTTTTAAATTATTAAAATACATTCAACAGAAAATAGGAACGTGCTTAATAATCCAACAAGTTAATCTCTGTTTTATATAAAATTTTTAACAGAATTATAACAATAATGATATACAATGAATCGTGTATTTTTTTCATTTTCAGTTGTATTAAGTTTTATATTTTTTGAGTTTAGGTTATTATTGTAAAATATTAATATTTGAAACCACCTGCAATTAAAGTCCTACCATATTTTATAGTAGTTTTCAACGTTTTTGTGTACAAATAAAATAATAATTAATGTTTTGATTTATGGAGTGTATTATTTATTCTTACATGACTTAAGAATATAACAAGAATACCGTTGTTTTGTAACCCTCTCTTCTTCCTTGTGGACATGCTATTATCCACTTTAGCATAGCCGTCCGCTGTCAGTATAGGCTTTTACAAAGTTCTTTTGAGCATCAAAGTATTTAAGAAAAAGCAGTCTTTAAATTACGCTGAAAAAAGAAAAAAGTAATTAAAAAAAACTGCCTTGCGACACCTGTGAAATTATTTAAGGAATAAACACGTGAATTAGAATAAAAAGTGTAATAATCCCATATATTAGAACTATTTTTATCTTGATCACTAGATAGAATAGATGCTAATTGAACCACAAAGTAATTTAAAAAAGTCGTGGCAAACGTATTATTTATATATTTAACGTACTTTTCATGTCTTAATTATAACTTTGAAGATTTTATTTTTCAATTTTTGCTATTTTTCACATTACCTGTACTTATATATCTTGTCTAAATTTTCAATCATTACTAATATACTTTTTAACCACATACAAAAACATTTTTTTTAAACTTATAGTATAATTTATTATGCAAGACAACTCGAAAGAAAGTTCACATTTAAAAAATCGATAAAAAATGAAAAAAGGAGTTTATTAAAAAAAATATTTATTACATATTAAAATACACTTTTTGGGAATTTATTTCTTGAAAATTATATCGTCCAAGTGTAAAC
>DWQX01004524.1:0-14815 GCA_018245475.1 Pharmacophagus antenor
TATATATATATGTATATATATAATTAAAAAAATAGACTTATTACGATGTATATTATGGCTACTCCAAATCTCATTTAATTTGGAACATCTTAAATTGTGTTGAATGGACTTGGGGCACCATCAAATTTTATAATGAATCTGGTTGTTAATTTGGAAAGTGGCTCTACTCCATTCTAATTTGATAATAAACACATATTATTCACTTAATAATTGCCATTATTTTGATAGCAAATATAAATTTAACACTTTCAGATACACTTAATTAGTATGTCTCATTAGTATTCTATACGTATATTTTTAAATTCATTGACATGCAAACCCTTAAATATCTCGTTTTAAAGATAAATGGACACTTTCAAAATTAACGGCTCCTTTGTTTTATATTTTTCTATGAACTATCATTTTGCTATATTCATTTAAGGGTACTAACTTTTAAATTATGTACTTTTTGTCAGTAATTCATATATGAAATTTTTAATTTGTAGTTAGTTTTAATTCAATATTACAATTCACAACTACAAAAAAACGCAGATCCTTGTTGTCCTATAAAGTGTATGAAGTTTTGATTTCGTAAATCGAAAAATGGTAGATTTATTTTGCACTGCCATAATACTGGTAAATACTGGTTCAACCGGTGATTGAAGTTAATCTTTGCATTGCCATTCAGTGCCGAATTACAAAAAAGAGGATAATTTATTGGGGGAACAATGGAATAATTTCATTAACTGATAAATTACTGTTCCGATGAGATTTCCCGTTATATTTGTCGATAGAAAATTCGCCTACCTTATCGTGTACACCATTTATTATATTGAATAAAGGAAACGGAAAGTTAATGATTGCCTTCGATACATGATTAATTTCTTGTAATAATGATTTATTGAACGGAAAGTTCAATAGCAAGCTTGTCGACATTATTTTACTCGAATATCTGGGTGATATAGATCCTTATGAAAATGCGAACCTGTTTTAATTGTTAAAACATAATCCGCACTATTCATTTGAAACTGCCACGCCCTTTTTGTGTTTAAATGAGATTGAAGTTTACATTGTGAATAGGGTTATTTAGAATGAAAATGTTGAGGAGGGGATAAGGTTCAATGTTACCGTAATTTTAGAACATGACCGTGCGGTTTTTAGGTCCAGCTTTTCATTGTATGTAGGGATACCTATAAGTTATTTTGTATCTTGATGTACATTGTGTATTTGTGTACGTGGAATGTTTAAATTATGACTGAGTAGATAAAGGTCATGCTTTTTAGAAAGGTTTTTTTTGTAACAGAGAAATGCTCGCCACTATTATCGAGATGAAAAATTTACTAAATACTTGTAAAAAATGACGAAACAAATTTTCAGACAAGGTGACTGGACTGCTTATTACTAGTAACGTGACGTTACGACTTCGATGACAATATTAATATGTTTTTACCCGAAAATAGCTGCAGAATTGAGGTGTGTCCTCGATAGAATTTTTGTATTAAATTTTCATAGAATCTGATTATGAAAAGATTTCCATCTACGTGGAATAAGCACGAGCGTAATGTTTATAATTAGCCTTATATGTTTACATCTAAAATATGTTTTTTTTTTGATTACATAAAAGTAATTTATGTACAGTTATGTACTTGTGTTAAAAGATCGAGAATAAAGAAAATAATATCCTTCTAACTCTTAACAGATGTGTTATATCTTTGTGTTTGTTACTGAATGTCATATTTGTAACATTTTTTCTTACAAAAATGCACAACATTGGATTGATTTTCATCTTGTCTTTTGTTCAAAAATTCACTCGATATTAATATTAAGTATTCTTAAGTATAATTAAGATTTATTTTTTCAGACAAGTTGTTAAAAGAATGTTTGGGGAGTTTAGTTCCTTTAGGAGTAGTTGTAAAAAAAATAATTCAAAGTTATTACATTAAATATATTTCCCTCGTTAGTTTTGAAGTAAGAACGAAGTTGAATAATATTTTTTGAAAGGTAAATCATCTCACCGTATACATAAATGGCCAAAATCACAACAAACTGTAAAAGTTTTAATAGGATGATAAAACTATTTCAAAACAGAACAAAAATCATTAAAAACTTTTTAATGAAGCCCCTTAAGCTATTAGTTTATGAAATATCACCACTGAAATTTATTGCTTAAAATATTTGTTAGGCTTTGTTATTACGGGTAAATAATTAAAGGGGACGATAAGTAGCCTGCTAGTTTGTAAAAAACTCGTAAAAATATTTATAAAAGCGATACTTGTACTTTTTTATATCTTATTCATATGATTAATTCGAATCGGATAAATGTTGGTTAATGTTATAATACTGAAGCGCTGTCTTAAAGTTGATAGAATATAAATGTAATACTCTCGAATCGAAATTATAATTTGAAATTGTTTTCGTACATTTTGCTTATTATTTAATAATGTTTTAGTGTTCGCTTACATTGGCCGAAATGAACGCACATTATCATTGGATATTCAATCCTTTTGAATTTCGACCGCGTTGCCAGCGTACGCTGGGGAAATGTATCGAATGTTCAACATTGGCAGTTACGAAGTTTGAAGTGATTCACACACGAGCAGTGTGGTAGGGCTATGAATTTTCGATTGCATTCGCAATGGAGTGCCTGTCGCGCGAACTCATAAACGTCATGTCAAAGGCCTTTAACTGCGGCGGTCGTTTATGAACCAGTAATGGCACAAAACATTATCTACGCTGATAAAGTGCATGTTAATTAGATTTGTTTTCATGCCGCGGATCGGTGTTGCTCTCCACTTTATTGACTATATTGAGTTCGAAAATATTTTTTTTATATTATTCGACTAAGCGACAAGAGTTGTAAGACGTGCACTTGATGTTACGTGATACGCCTTCGACTAACATTGCAGTGATGCTAACATAATACCGTATTGACATAAGTCCTGTATCCCAATATTATCATGACCTCTATAGAGCCGTTTCCTCGTAACCTGTTACTGTTCGAATGTATCTGTAGTTTAAACTAGAACAAAGTATTTCTTGTAAACTACTGTTAGGTAGAAAAGCCGTTGCGGTGGTATCTACTTAGGCCCAAGACAACAGATATCTACCACAAGTAAATTATCTTATTGGAGGCGATAAAACGCTGCCGTTTTTATTTGCGATTGCTTTTCGCTTCGTATAACTATAACTTTTTTAAATATTTGGATTTTAATACTTTTATAATGTTTTCCGATGACACATTCCGGAGAGCATTATAAGCAGTGCTTTGTTATTATAAGTCGCCATACATCTCGTATTAACATGTGTGTGTCCGATAAAAATATCTGTAAATTATTGGAAATCATCATATAGTTACAAATGCCTCTGAACTTAAAAAAAAAACTAGATTAAAATAGGTTCATTCGTGTTTGTATTGTGTCACAGATAAACGCACAGACGCATTCATTATTTTTGAAAACCCCTTGTATTTTTTTCTTCGTATGTAAAAAATTTAATAACTGTTATTAGAAAGATTTTCACACATAAATTTCCCCTCAACGGCTATAAACTAACCGTAGCGAGATCTCTCTAGAGATTTCCCGACGAGTGACATAAGCGCACGAGGGCCGGTACACGTGTCGCCGTCTAGCAAACATTTGCTCAGCATCGTCGATCCATTACGATTATTTACGGTGTTTATATTTTACGAGAATCACTATGCCGTTTATGATTTACATGCGTTCTTTATATCGCTGACATGTTTGCGGCGTGCTCACATTAATTTTAAATCGATATCTATTCTTTACGATATATACCAAAATCGGGAAAACTTTGTTTTGATTCAGACAATATTTTTTTTTATCGCTTATGAACTAACTCTTATCTCTTGGCGATTTCACCTGATGTTAAGTGACAATGAAGCCATAGATGGTATAGCAAGTTCACCCAGAATACATCTGGCTCTCACATATATGACTATCGGAACACAACAACACTATTAAGGCGGCATATTGCCATTGAGGGTGGTAGCTAGCCAGACCGGTTTGAAAAACCCTACTACCATCTAAAATTACAACTACCTCATATCTTGATGTACTGGCCATTAACGTTATACTCCGTCCGTGTTAATTTATCACAAATTATTGTTCAGCGAGATACTTTATGACGTTCTCAAAAATTTGGTCTAATATATCTTTGAACGTGCATGCCAAACCTAAATATTTTCTAGACCAGTGTCTATAAATAAACCGTTATTTTTGATGTTCAATAAGTTTTTGCTTCATTGTATTGCGTTTTTTCAAGACATCACTACTGTACATTTTAATGTTTTACATTTATTTCATATAAGAGCATATGTGATCCACTTAACACATTAACGACCCTAATTTTTTGGGAAAACTTTTACGTTTTGAAATTATCATAACTATGTTATTTTTGAAGCAAGTTTTGTAAAACTTTTAGTTTCGGAAAAAAAATACAATAACCTCGTTACATTGAAATTGGAATTTGCTTGATTATTTTTTGGATTCGATCGTGGTATTTCCGAAACACGGGAAGTGGAATAACAGAGCGATACGTGTAAAAGAATTAATATTTAAAAATAATCAATGCTATTTATTTGTTTTGTCTTTTATTTTGTAATGATGGCTTGTATGCATTTACGTTTTTGGGTAGTTTTTTATATATATTATTATTTCCTTAACACTTATTGCATCCGAAATTAATTTTTGAATTTTATATGTTCAACAATATTGTTTTATATACAGATATGTACTTAACTTTTTATTTTAAAATAGTTGTTGACAGCCAAAAAAATACTTTTAAATTTCTTTTCTGTCAAAGAAAATATGACATTAATGTAACGTAATTATCACGTAACCGAAAGAAAGGCCTTAAATTTTGCTAGAGCGTTTCTTATTTAAATTATATTGAATATACACTAATATTATTTTAGGAAGTGATTCCAAAATAAGTATTTTCAATAACGAGGGTCTTGTATTATTAAAGTTTTTGTTGGATTTACTTTATAAGTTTACAGCAAAGCTTTAGACGCGTTCATAAGAAAACTTAAATCCACTGTGTGTATATTTACAAATCGGTTCCCTTCTTTTAAAAGTTACTGAAAGCAAAGTTACAGCTCCGATACTTTTTGAGCGGGTATGAAGCTTACATTGTATGCGAAGACTCTTACATTGGTTGAAAGACGTTAAAGAATTCCTTTAGAAGTTTTTTAAGTGAAATTAAAGCGTTTGTGGTTTTGATATTTATTTTAAGAAAAATCTTTAATTAAAGAGAGTAAGTTTGTACACATATTAAATTTTAATTTCTGGAACTAAAGTAAAGAATTTTATACATTTCCACTCTGACTGTCTAATGCACATTCCAAAGTTCATTTGATTAAACTACAGTTTAACAAACGATTGCCGAGAATCTCTTTTGTCCGCGGTAGAGTAAATAGTTGTTTTAAGTCGGCAGCGCGCAGGTGTATGCTTTTTCAGGAATTGAAAATTTAATTAATTGTTTTATTTATTGTTAATTAGCAAGTGAGAAATGGATAAGGCTCTATTAAATTCTATTGCCAATTTAAGAGTTGGAACATCTGTGCGCATTGCCGTTAAGATAGAGCCCTATATCGATTCTATTTATATTTTTAACTTATAAAGTAGTGTAGCAAATGGAAAATAACTTGGATTTAATTTTACAGTTTTCAGTATTGCCCTAGAAGCGAATTTCACTTAACACGTACGCTATGCTTCAGAGTGAGGTGGCAGAAGGATTTAGCGCAATCTGCCTTACCTGTCTCCATTAATCCACGTACGTCGTCGCTTCAGAACAAAGGAACGACGAAACTCTCGAATGTAATATGTTTAAAAGCTGAAACATATTTATATGTAGTCGAGTACCTTTTATTTGAAATCTGGTTTTATGACTATTGATTTCTAAAATACTCTTTATGGCACTTCCAGACAATGCAATGACCTTTACGAAAGCTATCATTATTATGACGATGTACAGGTTATATGTATTACTATCATATACTAGTTTTTTGTTATTGAAAAGTTTTAGATATATTTTCGGAATTACATCTTTTATGTACATTACATTTTCAATGGTTAATAAATTACAAACATATTATCGATCGATGTAGCGGTTATTTTATATTATCTACTATACAGGTGTGTCAGACATTGGTCGCTTCCATGTCGCAGTAGTTTACGGCTAGCATTACATATCGATGTCCCAGGTTCGATCCGTGATGGTGTTTTTCGAACTCACCTAGTTGGCCATTACCCCGAATGTCTACCTGCCGCAATAACAGCGTTGCTACATACAGACAGTAACATACGTGATAGCCCGAGTACGCTGCACCATCGACAGTCTCATTGTCACTTAGTAACATGTGAAATTGAGGTCATGTGTTATCACTTTTGTTAATGAAAAAGTAGAACTTTTGGAGCATATAGAACACCTTGTATTTACAGTAGACTGTAAAAGACAGTGGAACAACGATATATCATAACAGACGATTTGTTCAGCGGTGAAAATAAAAGCTCTGTCCACTTTTCCATTATGCGCAACGCTTATGTACAGATGTCTAATCTGTACGATACAGAAGCGTGCGTATACAAGCTAAACGTTGATATTGATGACGCATTAATGTTGTATACTGAATCTATCCCCTTTTACTACGTCATTACGTTAGTGTTTCAGCCAGGTTTAAGTGAATGGGGGTTGTAAAAATAGTAGTAACAATTTTATCGCTATATGTATCTGTTCAATCGTTGTTGGTGGCTATTAAACGAATGAATGGATTTGTGATTTCACGATGGACACGGAAGTTTTATTTGTTATCATGAGAAGTCACTTAATTTAATTATTCTACTTTTATGTAATAATATTACTATTAGATCTTTATTCAGTTCTTATTTGACATTATTATTACTTAATAAAATTAAATAGAGCTACTGAACATTGTAAAATGTACAGGCATGTTCCATTAATTAGTCATCACTCAAGTTAAGCTTTAATAAGCCTAGCTGCAGATTTACTAAAAAGAATTTCTTTAATAAATGGTCGGTTCATTATTATTTTAATTCAACATTAATGTATATGCGTACAGCGAGCTCTGAGGAAACTAAAAGCAATTTTGTTTTCAAGGTTTTATAACCTCACTCCTTGTAATAGAACTTTATAAATCATCACTCAGTGGCGGTACCACCATAAGATACGGAAAAGGCGCCTCACTATATCAAAGCAATGATGTAAACTATAATTAACACATTCACGATCTTTGTCTCTCTTCCCGTGGGGCGGCAACTGTATTTAACGAAAGGTGTATAGATGATTTTGTATTGTCATAAGTTATGTTAACAAATTCATATTAACTATTTGATTTATATTATAATTGTATTGCCTTTGCCTTAATTATTAAAGTAAATTAGTGCATCGTCGGAGTAGTTGTAGCCTGATGAGAGATTAGTGTGGCCCGCTAGTGGTTCACGACGCCCCACGGAACACAAGTATGTCAACCTGTTAATGATGAAGATAAAAAGTGTTAAAAAATCGCTTAATGTTATTACTGTTAATACGTAAATGTGTATTAGTGTTGCTTTGCTTGTAGGCACGACACTGTAATCACTTTGTCGTATTTTGGATTCAAAATAAATAATGGTTGAGAAATATCGTCTCCCTAATGTCACCTACGGGGCCACATCGAGTTTATCCGGGCGATTTTTATTGTTCGAACTCGATTTTCCGATCTTTTAGTATGAACACGATAAGGCAAATAAAAGTTGTTTATAAAGCTCGCGTTTCGCCTTGTTTGATCAATATATCTTCTGTGTTGACATCAATAATTAAGTATCATGATTTGAATTAGTTCTCCTTGATAGAACTCCTTGATCCAAAAAACATGATTTTATAAGCTTTACCCGTGCTGTCTCAATGTGACCTAGGTTTTTTGTCGTTTGTTAATATTATTTATGTAACATTTTATGTGACTGTCAATGGAATTTCAATTGGTCACTTCTGATTCTAGGCCTTCTTTAACATTTTATTACTAAGTTCAATCGAAAGTTGCTCTTATCTGAAAATGGTAGCATGGGTCATCAGAACGGATTTTTTTTAACCGCAACTTTTGAGAAGAATAAATATATGATGATTGTAAATTTTTACTTATCTCATGATATTCGTTATTCTTATGTTATAAATTATTGCTATAATGTAAATTGTCAACAGTATAGTCCGGCTGTTCGCGCAGAACAAAGAAGATAAGAAGCGCGTGGAGAAGGCTCTCAGCGAGTCCGGCCTGCCGACGGGCAAGAACGATACTATCAGCCAGTCCAAGTTCCAGTTTGAAGATTTCTTCGCCTTCTATAAGAGCCTCACCCAGCGAACGGAAGTGTTGAAGATCTTTAACAGCCTGTGAGTTACCGTAAAGCATTACAACTTTATTCATATACCACCGACTTTAATCTTTTCGTTGGTTACACAACATAAGGTTAAGTCTTTTTTTATGGCGTCGTAGTCATTTGAAATGACGTCGAGGACCAAAAAGTCTATATAAGCCATGTCGTGGTCTAAAATTAATAAACTGTAATATGAATCACGGTTTAAGACTACAACTGAAGTAAAAAGCGGCAAAAGGCAATACTTTTATCATAATAAAATATGTATTTAAGTGGTTGGGCATGCTTTATAGGCATTGTTGTGCATAAAATTATAAATGCACGTTTGTTTCACATTCGTAAATAATTGAATAAATATTGTTTGTCAACGATCGCGAATAAATATGATCAGTTTTCCTTTGTTTCGTACGGAATGATTTCCGAAATTCAGTTATTCATCAGGTCTCTGTGACATGGCGCCGAAATAACACTGTCGAAATTTGATATTTATAGTTTCTTTCATTTGCGTCCGATGTGTATCGCGCGTCGAGTGTTGTTCCGGCGAAAGCGAATGACGTCAGTGGTCACCGATCGCATTTTCGTTTCAGTTATTTCACTTATTCATCCGTCTAAAGTTTGATGATCTAACGCTGTGTCTATAGCAAATTTGAAATGTAGTTTCATCAGCTAGAATTGGTGGCCTTGTTTGTGTTGATATTCACAGTTCTCTGTTGCATAGAACAACTTTTGTTGGACTCTACTCATGCGGTTATTAATTTTCATAACAATTCTTTTTACAAATTTTATTAAATATGGGGTAAATATCGCATTCTACAAATTATACTATTTCTTGAATGCGATATTTAACCAAATGTATCAAATATGCTTAAGTTTTATGTAATTAATAAAAACACTTGATTTTCGTAAATAATTCTTCTTATTAATTTTCCTATAAGTCATACGATGTATAAGATTGACATATATATGATATTAACAATAGTCTAAATATAACTTTTTTTAACGGGTCATAATTACCATTTAAAATTTACGCTGCTCATACTTTGTGCAATAGAATTGATTAGCTCTATTTTGATCGTTTTGGGAGACGGAAAATACGGGGTTACAGGCCTAGCACCATAACTCTTAGGAGTAACAATGTATCTTCTTATTCTATAGATGGGTCTTGATATTTTGGGTTGCGAACAGGTTTTTTTTTATTATTATATAGAAATAATAATTTATCCAACGGTAACCATAATATATATCTTGTGTAGTTTTATTACACTGAGTCTGTTTATTGTTATGAAATGTAATATTATTCCATTTTGTAGTCGTATCTGTTGAAGCCATAACTTTCATAATGGCTCATACAGTGTGCCTACAGAAATGAAACACCAAAATGGAACGATAACATTGAAGCCGGATCAGTAATACATTCGACTTTTATATTGCCTCCGACCATTGAAATTCGTAAGCTCCCGAACATTCTATAAGCTTCCTCTCCGCAAATATCGTATAAATCGCAATTTACGAATCCACCCGTTCAGCACCGACAACAAGCCGCACCTGTCGGCCAACCAGTTGGTCGATTTCCTGAACGACGTTCAACGGGACCCGCGACTCAACGAGATATTGCACCCCTACGCGGACATCCAGCGAGCTAAGGACCTCATTAAGACTTACGAATACAATAAGTACCATCAGCAGAGATCTCAGCTCACCTTCGACGGATTTCTCAGGTGAGTGAGGTGTGGGTTACGTTATATATGTGTTTAAGTTTTTTATTTTTATGCCTTTTAGGCGCAACGGTCATTCACGTTGTGTGACGTCTTATCTAGCTTCATGTTAAATAAAACACTTCGTATTACAATGACACAACAAGCCCAACAGGCGCGTCTGTACGCATTGAGCGCCAAGTTATAAATCATAAACCCCTCTCCACCACACGCTCACGTCCTTTGGTTTCATATACATCATTTATTTATTATAAAAAAGTACGTATATTTTTTTGATGTACAAGAACATTGTATCACGAATTGTCCCTGGTTCGTTTTCCTAACTCAAACATTATGGTGATTAGATGGCGGCAGGGTTTTTTCCATCATGACTAGCTACCACCCACATATTTGTCGATCTGCCATAATAACTTTGCTGTTTTTCGACTGTCATACATATGTGAGAGTTACGATATTCTGGTCTGGCCCTCTAAGGCCCCTGTCACGTAGCATTATGGAGTTGTTGTGAAGTGTTAGACAGTTATAAATGATTTTTTTTTAACATTTATATTATGAAATAGAACTATATGCAAGATTAAAAGTCTTAGGGTTTAACTTGTTTACTTTAATATTATTTTTTATATATTGTATTGTCACATGCGTTACTTACTCGTTTTTTTTTTGTAAATCAAAAATAAGCTACTTAATTTTTGTTTTATTCATGAATATTTTTTACAAAAACGCGTACTAAATATTTTTAAATTTACTTTGTTTGTAACACAAAAGTTTTATGAATAATAATGATTTTTACAATGACATCTCAATTTTTAATATGATCCTTGTCAGCTCCTTATCTCAAGTGTTTATGATTAAAAGGATAGTAAGAAACTAAAATTTTAAAACCCATTTTTTTACGTTTTTCATTTGCTGATTCCCGTTGTAACACAAGTCTACAAGGCGCCATGTTTATTAGTTTTTTAACGCATGAAACGTTGCGAGGTGGTGACGCGTCATACGTTCCAGTCGGAAATACTTCAAAGCGTTACTCGAGCGCAACTTTATTTGAATTGATTGAAGACGTCGCGTCGAATGCGGATCAATTCCATTATTTACTGTTACTAACGCCTATTAGTTAATATTTGGTTATACGTAAGGTTTAAATTTATGTGGCACTCGAGGGTTTGTTAGCGAATCAAACATTCTGGAGCTTTGTATCTTATTTATGGAATATTAAATGCTTTAAAATACGCCAAGTATTCTATATTTAAATTTTACAATGTAACAGCGAGAGGAAATGAGCAAAATTATACGCTGACTGCAAAAACAATGATCTGGCGCAACTAGAGAGGTACTTCCTTGGAACTACGTAATTTCCTTGGAACATTACAAATATTGTTCTTGAGATTGAAGAAATTCATGTTTGGATGTTTTTGAAAAACTCCTCATGAGAGTTTTTATTTAAATTTCAAAGATAATTGTTATTAATTTTAAGACATTATTATAATACAAAGTGATCTACGTGAAAGCAAAATACATAGAATTTTCAGAAATAGATGTATTCATAAAGTTGTTGCGTAATTAATTAATAAAACATATCAATGTTGAGTATCATGTGAAACAAAACTTCGGCACGGGGTGTACATAGTCGTCTTGTACGGGAAAGATAGCGTTGTTTGGTTATTGTTGGTGGCTCGGAGGTTCTCATGTTATTTAAGTCATGGTAGTATACCGATAGCAGCATGGTTAATATAAGTTTATTTAGAAATAAAACACCCTACTTATGTACCACGGGCTTGTTTTGTTAGTCTTTGCGACCTCATGGAATTAAAAAAACTTCTTTAATCTAGTTTATTTCTTATTTATATTCTTTAACCCGAAATACAATTTAGTTTCGGAATGTTAGAAAGAAAAATAGTTTTATTTGATTCCACGTTCACAATGTTTTTTTTATGAAATTCAAGCAACAAATTCAAAATGAATAAATAAATAATTATAGAAATAGCTGGCATCAAAAAGGTGTGTAATAAGCTGGTTTTCAATACACACATCCTTGTATGTAAAAAATAAATCCTATTTCGCAACATTACCAATAAGCTTATAGACATGCAAAAAAAGTTTAGATTAAATGAAACAATAAAAAAAAAACAATGGAAAAACAGATATTGATAGAAAAAGACTATCAACAAGAAACAATAAAATATCTAAAGTTTATTCCTTCCGTCTTTGAAAAGAAAATACTCTTTGAATTTTTTTACTAAAATTGTAAAATGTTTTGCAGTCTTTGATTGGAGGTGGTATATTATTCCAACATTCCGTGGCGACGTAGCGTTAGCTTCCACAAGATGCAGCCCTGCGATGTTTATAACACAAAAGACGAATGGATTTGATTTCTATTTGGATTAGTTCAGAAAATGAATACACTGTATAGGTAATCAGATTCGCGACTATGGCCTTATACAACAGACAACCATAATATGCGGTTCTATGACATGTCATATTCATTAGATTACCATGATTATAAAACGAAGTAATATTAGGTCCCAAGGGAATATTAATACAAAATAACATGCATTCTGCACTCGCTGTATCAGAAGTTTCGTTTGGGAAAGCAAGGTTTCCCTAATAATGATGTAAGCGTAATTCAGTTTGAACAGTATTAAAGACTCACACAGTAGCAATCATAAACTAATAGAAATATTGACGAAAATGATATAGTACCTTCAATGTATAAAAGCAATTTATTACCGTGTTTAAGCAATGAGCCCCAAACCTCAGCCGGCAACTCATGGGAATGCCAAGGTTACGAGCTTCCGTCACATGTTCAGTGTAATTGTTACCGATAAGAATCTTAGGATCATGAGATTTGGACATATTAATTATATTCTTTGGTCAAAAACAGATTTACTAGGACGTTGCTGTAGAATCCCTTTAAATGTTTCCGAGCTAAGATTATATTTGTGCTTGTGTGTATGATATTGAAATCGTTAGTTAATTGAAATTTTGGCTATTATACTTTTTCTAAATTTCTTTTCAACCAAGTTATGAAGATATGCTAAAAAGGTACCATATGAAAATTTTGCTTACATGCAAAATCTGCTTGCATACGGTATTTGATTACTTTTTTCGATAGTACTGCAAGCGGAAATCATGTTGATTCACGAGCAATTAGGATTGCCTTCTTTTGTGATTTGTTTAACTTTAAAAATTAACAAATTATACGCTTATACTTTTATATAGTAATATTATTCTGTTATGCAAAAAGATATAAAATATATAAGATTAATCAAATTAATTTGAAATTTATTCCAATAAAACTGATCTGGGAGAAGTAGTTATACATTATTTTTATCGGTTATTGGCTACATTTGTCATCGATTTCACATAATTTTAGTGATGATGTGCCCATAACAGGCAAAACGTGTTTGCTTAAAATGTTTGTGGCCATCACATGTATGACTACCGCAACACAGCAAAGCTATTATGGCGGCGGATTGGCATTGAGAGTTCTATTTAAGCCAGACCGGTTCAAAAAATTTACTATCATCCAAACTCCACCACACCTGTGGTCCGGGAATCGATCCCGGACCTACGTGTTATAAGGTAAACTACTATGTGGGTGAGGTGAATGTAGAATGTAAATAAGTGTCTCTACAGCCACCAACATTGTAAATTGTCAAGCAGGTTTCTTATGTCAGAGGACAACCCGATAGTAGCTCCGAGCAAGATGGAGCTCTGCGACGACATGGAGCAACCGCTGGCTCACTACTTCATCAACAGCTCCCACAACACCTACCTCACTGGCCACCAGATCACCGGCAAGTCCAGCGTCGAGATATATCGCCAGAGCCTGCTCGCTGGCTGCAGGTAACCTTTATGCATAACGAACAAATACATTTAAAAATATATATTTATGTCGGCAATAACATCATCGATTAGTAAAATAATATAAAAATATTGTCTAATGTAAAAATAGTTTATAACACTATCAATATATTATCATCTGAGGAAAAGATAAGAATTAACGAAATTAAGATCTCATCTCTCACAACTTTATGCGGTTATCGTTATAGAAAAACTAGGTAAGTACGGTTATTTTGCGGTTTTTAGAGATCAAGGCGCGTATCTATATTTCAACAATGTTTTATTTACAACATAATGTAAAACTTATCACTAAACTCATAATAATATGCGTGATACTTTAAAATGAAATTCGTCATATAACATTTTTATTAGTGTTTACTACCTTCGTTTATGTATTTTCATACAGCTGTACCATATTGAAATGAAATTAACTATGCACTCTGTAATATATTGTCACTTACTCTAAAGGATATACAATTTATTTTCCTGCTTCAAAAAGAGGAATTAATGTATCTAAAACATATTTAAGACAAACTAGTTAGAGACATCGCGAGAAGGCTAATGGAATGTTATTTCGCTCTAAATCCTTCATTTGACATGCCCGCTCGCACGTCCGTGATTGCATTTAAATTACAACTAAGCGAGCAGCAACGGGTTTCAAATATCCTCAGTCTGAGATTCGCTGTGAGGTAGAGACATCGTCATGCACTGTGAAGATTTAGAGCGTACTAACAACGTTTCACTGTACACATTTTATGCAACGGCGCAATGTCTAGTGAAATCCATATTATAGCTACAGATATACACATAAATATACACTGCCGGCCAAAAGTTTGAGACCACCTTGAAAAAATTACAATATTGAATAAAACTCCAGAAGTTAGTGCTCTACAA
>DWQX01004525.1:0-14814 GCA_018245475.1 Pharmacophagus antenor
GGAGTCCGCCGGGCGCCCTTCCTTCCTGAGAAGGCATAGCTGATCATAAATTGTCCTGATTTAACCCTATTTCTATTAAACTGGACTCAGTAAAACTTTTGTTGAAATTGCAAGAGCAACTTACACCTAAAGATATGTTAATAAGTAACCGTTCCCAGACACAACTTCCATTTGATTACTGAATAAAGGATTCCAGTCACTTTCAATTTACTTACGAAACTTTCGTTATTAATTACAACTTTGGTAACTCTTTTACATTTCGAAATAAAGAATTTCAACTTTTCATTCTCATCAATTGAAACAATTGCCTTCCGAAGTTTTCGCGGTGGAAGCCTTACAAAATGTTTAAGTTATTCTTTTGTAGCATTTCATTAAGAATGTCTTATTAATTTTTTTTTCCATACGATTAAATTTGTACGGTAATTAAATAAGTTTTCAACAGTAATTTCTTACTGTCTTTTTGTAAATTCAAACAAGCTTGAAAATTCTACAGACCATAGATCTTTACTAACTTTCGTGCAATATACCGCTGACTATTACCAACTAAGATCAGCACTTTTTTCTTACTTAAATAATGTAGCGAAATATTTTTATGCAAAGAAATATTCGATAAAAGAAAGATCATTTATAACAATAATGTAAATGAATACAATTACATGTAAATAATCATGCGGAGATTTTTTGTTATTGTTATGACCATATTAATTTCCTTTATTTTACACCTTGTAAATAATGTTATGTTATCGTTGTTATGGATTCTAACAGTGATATAACTTGGTAGTTTATTCTCAGGTAACTGATTCCCATAAAAAATACTCAATGCATGACTTCTGTGGTCAAGAAAATAACTGTGTATTTGTGGCTAATGTGATAACCTAATATTTATAACAATTTTCTTATTCTGTCGATCCTAAAATATGAGTAATAAGTAAAGGCAATTCGGGTTTACACTCTGTATCATACTTAATTCAAGAATAAAATATATTGGCGAGGTAATTGTAGGTTTACACTGTCTTGGAGAAGCAATTGCTTTCATTGTGTAGTCTGCGCAGATATGTACAGTGTTGACTTCCATTTAACTTCTCCATTTCCATTAAATCAATCCAACACTACTAACAATTCTTGCCGTTCTTGTTTTATAAAATAGCTCACTCCACTTGTGCCATTGACTGCATAACTGGAATGAAATTTGTTTAAAACTATAAGGACAAACCTATTTAAGTGATTGAATTATTAGCAATCGATTTAATTCTTCAAACGAAATATAAAAACTCAGCATAATAGGTCGTCTTCATGGTAATTTTGTATTGAAACTATTAGCAATTAATAACATAGGGGGATTGATATTGAGGGTAATGTTTATCATAGTACACGTAAATTATAACATATTTATAAAGGTCATTTATGATAATTTTTGTGTTAATTACTGTGTTCTTTACTACCTTTAATTTTGTGTTATTTAAAGTTGAATACAACGACGAGACTTTTTTAATTTTTCATGTTTAATGAAAATTATATTTCTATATATATACTTCATATAAGTCATTAAATTGAAGAAATCGATCATATAGCAGATTTCGAATTGTATTTCCTTGTACTTTAACGTCATTTAAATATAGCTCACATATCACCTCTTTAACGGCCAATAAAACTCTGTAAGAAAAGTAAATACATTCATATACTTGAGTAAGTTTTGAATGCTTAGAGTATTTATGTTAATAACGCATGTGCGTCTGTACGAACAACAGTCTTGTAATAAGAAATTAATATTGTATGAATAATTTATATCTTACGTTGGCAATCCTCTTAAGTATATTAACAGATAATATACGTACACAATGAATTTTCGCTCGTCTCCGAGACTAATTTACAAATTTAATTTAACTGAACAACAGTGAAGCAGAGTATACATTTACATGTAAAAATAATTGATAAAAAAAATATTATATCTATTGTAGAATTTACTTTCTTCATTTTAGTTTATAAACACTGAACTACAATATTTTTAGATTAAAAGCATGTAATATAAAAAAAATAGTAAATTAAATGTAATTTTTAGACATTTGTAATTTTTATCAAAAGTCATGATTCTTATTTTAAAAATACATGAAATTGAAAAAAGAATTATTCTTACAGGCGACATAAAATTATTTTTCACTTCAACAAAATTACTTCGTGGCAAATGTAACATTTGCCTGATAATTATAGACAATCCTCATTTATGACTACTCATCAGTACTTGGATGCGAAAAATCTTGCACAAATTATAGCGATTTCAATTGTTCAATATAAAAGTCTTAATTCGTCTTAGTCCGTGGCGCCTTCAAAATCGAAATAGTGTTTAAATATTTCATACACGTCAGTAGTTTTAGGCGTTATGACAGTATTACTTAGACGGCCCTGTTACATCCTCAAAAAAATATAGTATCGTCAATGGATATTTTAGGTTATTAAAAAAAATAGACCTAAAAGGAGAACAAACCTTTGTTGTTATCTATGTTTGTTTTCACTCGTAATTATGTATTACGAGGGAATTGCCCACGGCGAAAAATAATCTGTTTTAAACATAAATCTTTTATTTATATAACCAATTGTCTTCTCTTTGTCGTTCGGCATCTTCCAGTCTTTCTATGATATTCTATTGACATCGACATTCTATTGCATTTGCACATTTTTTACTTCACAATATGTTCAACCTGTGTCAATTAAGTCCACGTTCTGTTTCCCACATGTATGTGTAGATGTCATTTGGAGAAAAGTTGTATACCCTGGATACATGCTTAGGTATTAATCATAAATTTTAATCACTACTGATAAAGGTGTTTGCAGGATAATATTCGCTTTATATAGAAATCTCAAACGGTGCTAATCTATTTCAAAAAGCTATAGCTGTGTTAGCCCATAACTGAATAAAAAACGAAAAATGGCGGCCAACCTTTGAAACCGCCAAAGGTTAAAACTAGAAAAACTGAAGAACTTAATAATAATACTTTAGCCATTGGTAAATTTCACTTTATAAAAATTTTCAAGAATTTATGCCTTTTATATAAAATACACAATAGAGATCGCTTTGAATACGACATTATATTGGTTAAACTACATTTGGCATGTTTGAGGTTTTATAATCTCGGAACATGGAAGATCTGGGAATACAACGTGTTCCGACTTTAAAAGGTCTTGATATATGAGACCATTAAGTCACTCAACGTGCCGTTAGCAGCGTTTAAGCTATACTTTGCATCTACATATACCCATCATCCGCATCTGCGAAAATTGGGAATTCGCTATCATAAAATTGTATTGATATAAAAATAATATATTTTTCATAATAAATCAATTTATATTTTAACAAATATTCATTTTACGTTTCAAGTTATGATTTAATTTGACATAATCTTTTCTTTTTAATTATTACTGCTTTCCTGGCTGTGCACCTAACCGCTTACTTTATGAGAAACGCCCTACACAAAACCACTGCTACTATTCTCATTCTTTGAAATAGGTTTATATAACGAGCTACAGAGGTTTTCGTTGAAATCAATAATTTATAAACATACCAGAAAACTTGGAAGACTGAAATGATAGTTTTACTTCATAGTGGTGGAGTTTTATTGGTTATTGTAACCCGCTTGGCTACAGAGACAGCTTTGTTGATTCTGGCGTTCAAACCTTGGGGACTTACGTACGCTTCATTAGACTTCATTGTCACTTAACATTATGAAAAATTAAGATCGTTTTAGCCTATTTTAAATAAAACTATGTTTTCTTTTAAAATATTCTAGGAGATATCTCGCATGTATAACTTTTTTGTAATAAGTTAGTTTATCTAATAGAAAGCCTATACATATAATTAAAGAGGAAAAATGGATCTAAAACTCATTAGTAGAAGCCATAAGCGCGTCAGAAGCGTAGCCTGTGGACCATTACTTTTTGATGAATGAAATAAGTAATTAAAATGGATAAAAGCAGAAAAGCTGATTATAGCTCAGTTAAAATAAACGAATGAATAGATCGTACTTAACTACTATTTCATGTATTATCTCCTTACATTTCTATATAACTATTAAAACAGTTGATAAAATAACAAATTGCATTCACACAAAAAGAAAAACGCCAAAAAGAGCAGTTAATAATTGTTAGATTGATTCACCTATAAAAATATTATGAACAATACAACTTACTTGCCTGCTGCTGCATGTCGAGTAGAAGAATGAGACTTACAGCATAGAACAGCTGTGTTCGGTTTTGTAGAGCGTTCTCTCTGTCGCACAGTGCTGCGACAGCAAGAGGAAAAGATTCTTATTAAGAAAACCGAAGCTAGCCGAATATCTTGCTCTTATTTACGACATCAAATCAAACGCCGGGCACTGTAAATATATTACATGTAGTTTTTAGATACAAACGTTTGAAACATAATGTACTTACACAATATTCAGTGATATAAAGTGACAATGAAGACGACGATTGGCAAGCGTGCTTGGTTAAAATATTCAAGCTGTAATATCTATTTCTGCTGGAATGCAATTTTTGGGCAGCATATTGATAATATAGGCGTGATACCTAAAGAGGCGATGTAGAAAAAACGCTACAGTAAATGTAGATCACACATTTACATCAGAGACGATAATACATTTTTGTATTGTATTTCTGTATTATGACTAGATAATAAAAAAATAAACTTATTCATGAATGCGAACTTTCTATAAATTATTTTTTTTATATGGGATTCTAAAATAAAAAAAATGGTATAAGTGTGTATTTAAAGTGAAAGTATCTGTACGGAAATCATACGTTTAAAATCGTAGCAGCTTTTAAATTTTCCCCTCTGGTAATCTTTAAATTTCGTGTAAAATTAAATCAGATCCCGTCCGTAATGTCAAACGATATCCCTGACTGATAACTTTTCGCATGTTTTAATGTCTGCTACAAAATTCACCAATTAAACGGATATTCATTTTAATATTTTGTTTATAAGAACATTTGCAAACAGTAATCGAATAAACATAAGATGTTGGGAAAATGACAAGCTGTTATTATTATTTATTTTATTATACGTTTGGATCACGCCTTTAATATTGTTACTAGCAAATAATATTATAAGTAAATATTAAGTATTAAAATATTACAAGTAATTATTTATAGAAGAAAACATTACTGGTACAGTTATTAATCAACACGTATCATAAGTCACTAAATACAATGAATATCCCGAACTAAATAACATACGTTTCAAGCACGAAAATTTAGAATTCATTTTACTTAAATGATTCAGTTCTTTGTTCTTTTTTTTCTTTGTACACGATATTTCTAACATAACAAATGTGAAGGAATAAAATTCTGAGGTAAGCTTTAACACTAGGCTTTGAATAGATTAAGAACGATAAAAATGTCATGACTTTTTAGGCATTTGACAATAAAATAATAAGTTGTTTGATTGTAGATATTAAAATATGTTAATATTAATTATTTTCATTATCTTCCATAAAATGCCTTATTCATGTTTGCCTTTCATAAAATATTTCATTGAAATATTATACGAAGAAAATGTGATTAAGAAATTAATTCAAATGATTTTTATAGTTCCAAGATTTTTAAAACTCTAAGGCACTCTAGCAGTAAGGAATGATTTAATAGACAGATTGCCATAAACATCTTTTAGTAAAAAGGAAAATTATGTCAGGTATGCTAGGCGTAATATTGGAGTGAAGACGTACCGCAGATCTGGTGCGAATGGAAATACTTTAATAGGATCAAATGCAGAATAATGCACCTATAGTTGGCGGTTTAATGAACTTGGTATGCTTGAAGTGAAACGTTACCGAATTTCAGGAAACTCTGACAAATTCGTAATGACTGAAAGTTTTAAATAAATATCAAAATTGGCAGAAAAATTTAAAGTGACTAACACCTTTAAATCTTAGCACCGATATATCCAATTGGTAGGGTTTTTCGAACCCGCCAGGTTAGCTCAATCTATATCTGTCTGCTGCCATAACGACACGGGATGATATTATATGCGAATACGCTTTATTATCTAACGCCTCTTTGTCATATAATAATAGGTGAAAATGTGGCAAAGTGTTAGCTCATAACCGAAAAAAAAACCTATATATATTAAGTATTAACGTCACAATTGAACAATATTAACGAAAAGATCAACTAAAACGTTTACCTCCCTATCGAACACCACAAAAGGAAATCATTCAAAATAACTGACAGCAATTTCCGGAAGAGAGTCCGTTACAAAATGTGCAACAATAATCGTTATAAGAGTAGACCTGAAATTACCTACGTAGCTTTATATCAAATACATTAAAATATTACTTGATATTTTAATCTTCATAATAATTTTAAGGTTAAATGTTCTGTTTATGACCTAATCAGAATCATACATTTAAGTTTATAACAGAAAAGAGTTAGCTACGTTTGCGTAAAATATAATAGAATGTTGTTGTAATTATTTAATAATTAAAATTTGAACAAATAAGCAATTACTAAATATGAACACATTACCAGTCACACTTTTTTGAAGTTGTTGGTAGCATATAAGAGCTATTTTAATTTTGTCACGGAGAGACCTGTTGTAATTATTTAAATGAAAGTTCTTTAAATCAGACTAGGAAGTCAGCGAAAACCTTTTCAAATTTCAAAATAGTGGATGATTGTTTTTGTGATAGTAAAAGTACAGCAAAATTTTCGTACCCATTTCACTCCTCTCGAAATAGTTAAAAACACTGACTTTTAAGTTTAATGAAGTAAGATAAGCATGCCTAAAAAACCTTCTAAAATCGAAGTACAGATTGGACCTGTAAAATAAAATATATTCATAAAACGGAAATTATCAATCAGGGTGATCAGCTATTATTCTAAGGAAATTCATTGAAACCTATCCAGTACTTTTTGTTTGATGCGGCACCATGCAGTATGCTTATTCTAAAAAAATAATAAGCGGCACAGACACGATTTTTCTAGATTGTTATATGTACATATGTATAAATAACAAAGGATTTCGCTTGGTTCTTGCATGTGACACATGTATATATTATACATATCTGCTTTTTTTCATTATTTTGCTTGATTTGTATGCTCTAATTGTCTGTCCCCATTTTTTGAGTTAGTGATACATTGTACAGCTGTAATGAGCTTTTTTGTTTTTGTAGTGCATAAAACTTTTTTAAAACGCATAGTCTAAAAGAACTTATTCTTAAATCAATACTGTGAATCTTGCGTGGACGCCTATATATATAATGGAAGGAATACGTACGTAATAGGATCGTATAAAACAATATTGATACAAAAGTTATACAAGCCGAAATTAGCGAGCTTGATGTTTTTTACATTACAGGAAATAGGTCAAGCTTTAATTTTTTTTAAATTAAAAAATTTCATTATAAATATATATGAATGATTCCTGTGTTAATACTTAAATAATTTAAATTTGTTATATAAGAATATTTATTTTAAATAGCCAGGCGTTTGATTTAAGATAATTATTACTCAAAATCAATGGACTAATTAGTTTCAACAGGTTGTTATCAATTTACAATTTAAACAATGACGACAAAAACTATCGAAAACAGGTCAAGGAATATTATAAGGCTATCAATTGTGAATGTGCAAGAGTAAGTAGTCTTGCTGTTAGGAACGGCCAAAGACTTCTAGTTTCTTTTAAATTTTGTATGAAACAGTAAAGAGTATAAATAATATTTAACGCGATTGCTACATTATATTCGTAGAGAAATAATAATGTATTAAGAAAAATATAAATGTACTTATTCACATAACAAATTATATTTGAATTCGGAGCATCTCATCTCCTATCGTGCGCCATTTGCAAGTTGAAACGCTAAACGTCCTGAATACGGGTAAACCGCAAACACCTGGTGCATTCATTAGTTATGGTCTGTTCAAATGTAACATTGACGTTACCGGCTTTTTATACAGACATTTATTATTTTATACATACGTTTCTTGTGATGCAATGTATTTAATAAAAATACATAGATTTAAGTCGTTTATTTTGAATGAAATAATAATTTTAGTCAAAAATGTTTTTAAAGTAATTAAAAAACTAAATTATATTGAAAATCAATAACTATAATTTTACATTGTATATTTTTTAACATCTATAAGTGTGTAATATTTTAGTTGATTAAATTAGATGTTAAAAGTATCTTAACAAGCATATGTCTTACAGTTTTAATGAATGTAGCCTAGGCTCTATGATCAAATTGTCTACTACACAAATTTTTCTCATAAATAAAAAATAAATTTAAACAGTAAAATTTGAAATGGTCTTAGTTCAGATGATTTTGGATTTGTTTATAAAGTAATAAAACTTAAGCGCTATTAAAATCGGAACTGAAATAAATTTTATTTTTGTTTCGCAAATTCATGTGTGAAACTTTGCACAACTTCTACTAGTTTTAGTAAAAATCAAGTAATTGCTTTGGCGTAATTAATATTACTTTTTGAAATTTAAAGTAGTAAAACATTTTATTTTCATCCTGTTCGGCTCCTTGTACTGAATTTTATTATTATTCGAGGCATGTGCTAAAACTAAGACTAATTTATACCATCGGAGGAAAACCGCAGTTTTATTGCTGATTTGCTGACAAGCGTTTATGAAACTTTTTAAAGTGATGATTATGATTTTAGTTGCGAGCTTTACTTTTTTTATTTATTTTATATATATGAACATGCAATAAAAAATACTAAAACGCAACAAAAACCACACTTGGTAAAGCTTGATGTTATAGTTTTCATGTTGTTATTATAGTTGCTTTGTTATTTTGTAAATTTCTATTCAGTATTACACTTGCTTAACTATCCATTGTTTATACCCTCACAGGAAATGTAGTAATAAATTTGTATTAAATCCGAGCTTACTGCAAATTAAAATGTACACTTTAATTTATTATTTTCTCTACGTATATTATTATAGCTTAATATTTTTACTTCTAATTATGCTTTCATAACCATAAATATGTAATACTAATAATATCTTTACACAAGGTGTACGGACATTGTTTCAGGGTTGTCTTTTTTTAAGACATTTAGATTTATTACAATACAATACATAGCGATGCGCTAAGCAATAAAAGCGTCATTCCTTCATTACTACAACATGTACTAATATTCAATGCAAGCGTTACACAGCCAACTTTTCTTACGACAGCAGACGTTGCATGACGTGTAATTTAAAGTTCTAGTTCGTTAAGATGGTGTAATTTATTTCCGTGGCTAGGATAATATATCCTCGGAACACGTGTTAGCTGCACAAACGTTTTATCTTCATCATAAATACGAATAACATAAAAATATGGATTTGTTACCAGAAGATGTCCCCTAATATTATCAATATAATAATATAATATCTATAATTAATAAACTAATATTTGTAATAATGAAAAAATAATACGCGTTTAACTTCATTAATATCTGCTTAAACTATTAATCAGTGTATTACAATATATGTAGGTATATACTTCTTCAATTTTAGACAATCATTTTTGAATGAATTGCGTTATACCTGAATTGTGATTCATTCCAAAAAATTTAAAATTATGAGACGTCAGAATAACCAATTGAAGATTTGCGCTGTTAGCGTTTTCAGATTTTACAGTTTCATCGGAATCAAGGCTCAGGGACTCGGAATCAGTTGTCTAATAATTGGGTTATGTTTTGCGTGTATACATCACTTATATATCATTGTTTATACTTATAAATGTTATGTGCACGTGTTTATTTTGATCTTCGAGAAAATTTATTCCGATGATTTTGTAAAAGTGAAATTAGTGTTTTTTTCCTTTTTGTAGACTGCGGCAGACAAGCAGATGGATAGCGAGCGTTAAGCTTTTCGCCAAGTTAACACGTCTTTGTAGAATGACTGTAATATATTATAATAGGATGTTTTATAACAGCTAATTTTTGTGAATTATTGAATGTGTTACAAAACTTATTTGTTTTTTTACAAGGTGTAAACAAGGTGTTCTGTTTGTAACTTATAATTACAGATTTATTTATGTATTATTATAAGTTACAAGCATAATAACATTTATGTGTTTATTTTTTCTAGTTAGTATTGTGATTGCTGCTCCCTCGGTGTGACGACTGTCTATCAGCGACGGTAATCATGATAACTATTTTTCGTTGAATAGTTTTCAAGGGAATCCAAAAACAATTAACCAATTATAAAGATGACTTGGTAGTTAATTTGCTATATCTATGTGAAGGAAAATTATATTAAGAGTAGACACAGTAGTGTACGGTTTAGCATAGTTGAAAATGATATGAACGAAAGGAGAGGACAGTTACTATATAAAAATGAAATTGTTTATTTTTACACTTTTGTAACAATACTACGGGTTATGGAAAACTCAATTATTCTTAATAACAAAATCTCTGATATCAAGAAACTCAAACTTTGAACGAATAAAAAAACTATTCGGAAACTTAAAAAATTTTGTAGGAAAAAAGTCAAACCGAACCACTTTGTAAAAAAAAATCATAAAAAAGGACGAAACAAGAACCCCATTTTTGCTGTCGGTTAATAACTAAATAAAACATTCTTCGTTTACATTGTTGCGATCTGTCAATGTCAAAAATATATTGTCATTGAGAATAATATAACCCATTTTGTCACAATGTGCAGATAAATTAAAGCCACTATAACGTATACTAAAAAGTGTAGAAAAAAATGCAGTAATTTTGTTTTTTAAGTGATACGTTACGATTAAAATTTCTGTTAGTCTCGTTAAATTAGTAACACCTAGATAGAAGACACTGGACTTAATAATATTAAATAAATACAAGCAACATAATTATATATGCATAAAGAACAGTTGAATATCTAACGTGAGTCATTGAATGTGACCTTAACATTATTACATCCTTCTGTCTCGTGTTCACGACAGTCGGTCTCTGTCGCTCACCGTGACCGCAATGGCGAGTGATTCGGAGCAGAATAAACCATTTTACGACGTAAACGAAGCCCCGGTGCTGTTCGACAAATTCGTCAAAGATTTCGATAAAAAATACAAAGATAAAGCCGACAGGGAAGAGCATTATCAAGCATTCATCAAATCTTTACATCGCATCAATGAGTTGAATGCAAAAGGCGATACGGCGACTTATGGCATAAATAAATTTGCCGATTACACTGATAAAGAAAGAAAACAGATGCGCGGAATGGCAAACGAAGGTAAGCGCTTATTCAATATTTTTCCATCCAAGAAAAAAATAATGTAAATTATATTTTGTAAAATATATACATCCAAGTACATATATTTTCCTTTCGCTAGTTTGTATTATGATGTTATTTTTTTTTCTACTGTGACGTAATAATGTGACGCAACTGAAAAAGAAAGCTTTAATAATAATAATATTTAATACATCATTTTTTATTATAATTAAGATAAGATAAACATTATCAGCTGAAACAATTTTCTTGAAACGTTGAAATAAACTGTTTTTTTCTATATACGGCAAAATATATTTTTACTTTATTATACCTTTTATTTACAGACTAACACTCGTATGCCGAAACCGGAAGCAATCAAAACCGAAATGTTATTTTTATTATTGTAAGAAATCTAGAGCTTCTGGTATCAGATCAGACTAATAATGATAACGGGAAGCTGATACGTAGTCAGAATAAATATTATGTTACTTTATATGTAGCCAACTTTCTTTTTATATATGGTACAAATCAACTTAATGTAGATTCGGACATATGCTGTAAAATATATTTTAAATGTATTTGATTTTGCCTCTGCGCCGCAGCGGTTATCCGCTTGTCTCGTATTGAAGAAGTGCCTGGTTTGTTTCTGAGACCATACATGGCATTAGGTTATGTTTATTGAACCCACTTGGCTTCCACTTCAATGTCAATATGTCATAGTAGTAGTATCGCTAGATTTCGGCAGTCATACATCGGAGGGCGAGAGTTATTGTCACTTAACATAAATAATATACAGGTCAAGACTATAGGCTAATTATAGTCCATAAATATCTTTGTGTTGCAATTGTTTTGCTAAATTTAAACAAAAATTTCATAACATACTTCACAAAGCATCTTATACCCTGGTATAAAATTTTATAAGTGTTTGTGACTGGGAGAATTTTTAATTGTTTTAATTGCAATATTTTGAAATTTTGTGTAAATTGGACTTGAAGTTTTATGTATTTTTCTTAACTATCAATAAAGTAAATTTTTAATGAGGCATAAAACCTTTTTTGTTTATTTTTTAAGGAAATATTAACTTGGATATATTGATATCTACATGTATATTTACCGTTTTTAAATAATAAATTTTATGTCATGCTGAATTTTAATCTTTGGATGTCATCCGTCATCAGTCCGGCCGTGCTGGAAGTTGATTAGGGATTATTTGTGATTGTTAAGCCGTGAACATCAAATTGATGACAATAGTACTTTATGTTGTGGCAGATTGCATGTCCTTTATTTTTAAAGTTTACTAGTAATTTTATACCTGAATGAGTCTTAAATGAAGATTTTTTTTAAATTAATATTGTAGAATGTTTATTAATTTTGCTTTAGTAATATCAAATATTTAACAAACATTAAAATGGCTACTATAATTGTATTTATTAAAATTATTTCAAAGTAAAGATATAATTCAAAAAGAGTGATGAATAAATGTGGTCTAGCGCAAAAGAGCTAATTGCCATTCTAAATTTGTGCTGTACTTTTCCGTTTATACTTACTATTTGTGACATCCAAGTAAAATTAATTTTGTTTTCAATTGTGTATTTAATATTTCTATCTACTTTGTATGTCGATTTAAGTATTAAATTGTGTAAATATCTTTAATATTTCTTTTGTATCATCACTCGGGATGAAAATTACTTTTTTATAATTATAGACATTGCTTATAAGACATCCATTCATAACCTTCACTTTAATTTGCCAAGCATTTTTTACAGATGTATTTACCTACAGTATAAGATTTGAGTGCAGTTTTAAATAAATACATTACTTTATTAATGTGTATAGTGGTATTATTATTAATATTTCTGGTAAAGAAAATTTCATGGTAAAATTTATTTAATCGACTTTAAGAAACGGTTAAATTAATAATAACAAAGAAATTGTTATCATCACTGAAAATGGACTATGAATGTTTCTATAATTACATATATATAAATGCATTATTACTCAATAATATATTCAATGCGTCAATAGTTTTAGTTAACTTTGTTGTACTGGTTCTTTTGTGAATATAGTTGTTTTATTAAAACAATTATTATCTAATTTTATCAGTAAAATTAGTAACTTTATGCTTCCATCGCGTACAAATGGCGATAACTTCTTTTGTTATTCGGAAAATTTATTAAGGACCACATTAGCATGTACAAAAATGTCGTCTACATAGAAAGCCATTACAAGGTTTTTATTAATCTTTACATCGTGTCAATGAAGTGAATTCAAAATAAGATTCTGCTACGGTACGACATAAATAAATTTGCTGATTATACAGGAGAGGAAGCTCGAACGAGGTGTGGAGTAGCGAAACCACGTTAGAAAACGCAAGACTGATTACATATCATCAGAGAAAATTTAAATCGTGTTAAGTCAGGAGAAAAGTAGAAGTAGTTGGAAATGTTTATTTTGAAGTAATGACAGTTGGAAATGGTGTTCTGTACAGTATATTATACTTAAATTGTATAATTTCATAAAATGAGAGATAACTTGATGGGAAAAAGTAATCTATATATTTAACAGTATTCTGTAAAATAAAGCAGATATAAAAATGAAGTACATTTATATAAATATATACGGACATATATTTAAAAATTAACTGGTACAATTAACCAAATAATTGTTTCTGTTTAAACGTCCTAGCTAATTAAAATATAGTCAATTAATTTTTAAATTTTGTTAAATTAATGTCTAATTAAATAAAGTAAAAATATTTGTCTTCGTTAGAACTCATATATGTTTACTTATATTCTCTATCAATGCACGTCAAATGCAAGGGTCAAAGTAATAAAATAGGTTAATATGTTTTTTTCATTTTAAAATAACATATCGTAACAAGGGCGTATTTTATGAACATTATGAATTTCCAGTATTGTGATTGAGGATTATTAAAAATTTTGATATTTCCTTCCAGTACCTTTAGGTATTTAGAATAACAATCAAAACAATAGACGTTTTAAGAACAAAATTTTATCGTACCTAGGAATGTTTTGTCACTTATTACTATTAGTTCAGATGATAAAAATAGATAGGTGCTCTAATGTTTATAATTCAATGTAAAATATAGTTTAGAATTCCTATAATTTGTCGTATCTTACGGTATATAAATTAACATTGTCGACGTCGTTAATTTGCTTACAAAGAAATACTAAAGCATTATAAATGCTACGTTAAATGAACGGATAAAGGAGCATTGTTGGATGTTGTATATACACAAATATATGTTAACCAGTTTCCTATTGTAATTTTTTATCTTTTATAATAAAGTTTTCTATTTCATGTATCGTAACTTTTTCTATGTAAAGCCAATCAGAACACTCCAGGGAAATTTGTTGCTATTTTTGCTCAAATGGCTTCATAGCAGCAGGGGAATTGTTTCCTTGTAAAATCTCTTTAAAGTTTTTATCTTGATTCTTTTTATAATAGAATATAATTTTTAATGTGTATCCTTTATTAGCTCTTAGGTAAAATACGTTTACTACGTTAGGAGATGATTTCAATATTTTATGAAGTTTTTTACTGATTTAAATATTAATAAAAATCTAATATTCTTAAAAATATTTGTCACTATGTAATATATGCTATAAAAA
>DWQX01004526.1:0-14808 GCA_018245475.1 Pharmacophagus antenor
AAAAAAAATGTTATGAAGTGGTCATTAGTAATAGTTCACACGTGGAATATTACAATCTCTATTGTTTTGCTGACCATACCACAGGTGCATACCTTACCATACGTTATCGCTAATAATAGAAACAATATATAAATAACAAAAGAATTCGAAAATGTTTGAAGAAATTTTATATATATCATCTAAACATCGATCAATACTGTTTATAGATTTGTATAGTGTACAATTTATATATTATGTCATCAATCCCCGGAGAGGATCGTCGGTAGAGGCCGATGATGGTAGGTTGGTGACGGTAGCTCTTCTTCTACAATCTGTATAAGTTAAATATTTTAAGGTTGTATACAATATAATATATAGTACTGTTCATATCCCGCATATTAAAATCGATAAAAAAATGTTAACAATGTATAGGACCAGGATTTTGTCCAAGAAAACACTGTTATATTCTAAAACGAGGTATTACTATTCAATTCAGGCTTTACAATTGAAACATTAACTGTTAGGAGTGACTAAAAAGCAAAAAATATTATACCTTAGGTATGTTCCCAGATACAGCTGACAGCCGCTTTTTGGACAGAGCACTAGCCGACCGATGTCTCTTTTCCACTTGAATGCTGTCATTACTCGCGCCACTCTGCCTTCTCTTTCTAGCGCCCAACTCGTCGGTGTTGGCCGATTTCTTCGCCTCCAACTTGGCCAACCTCTGTTTAGTCTGTCGCGCGGCGTTCTCCCTTATGATCTGATCGGCTCTTAGTCGAAGTATCTGAGCGGCTTCCTTATGGTGTTTTAATGCCGCGTCCAAGTCGCTACGGGACAGCGCGAAGAGGCTGGAGTAGCCACGTGATCTGTAGCCAAGATGTGAAAATTAAAGCGCATTTGTATCCGTAAGTGTGTGCGCCCTTTGTGTCCTATTATCATGTGACTTGCCTTGACTGATTTAAATATTAATACATTTTTTTATAATTCCAAACAAAAATAGAGATATTAAACAACTATTCTCAACATGTAAAGTCACATCGATAATTTCTTTAAATAACTTTAAACTTTTATTTGAACTTTGTGTCACAGAAATTAATTTGAAAAACGAAGAGTACTCAGTGCTCATTTACGCGGTGTATTATAATAAAGTAATATATAATCATATAAAACGGTAGCATACCTAACAGTAGCTGTGCGACGCCGCAGGCCGTCTATACCCAATAAGCTGATCTCACCAAATACAGAACCTTCTCGAAGCGTTGCCAGCACTTCACTTTCATCTTGGGACATAACCTTTGTTAATAATAAAAATTAATATAAATTGTCATTTTGAAAAACTAATCTTCTAATAGGTGAAATTTATATTCATTTGCATTTACTCATTATGACCTCCTGGTACATGTTGTATAGCTACTTACGCGATAGAAACTACTATTGAAAATAAGGAGGTAGTGTACATCTCTGCTATAGCGTAACAACAAGGCACCGTGCATAGCGTGAAAACAAGTTGCAACAAACAATAAGTACAGCTACTACAACTGCGTCATGTTCTCCTGGTATATACTGAACATTTACAAACGTGTTAGTAGCTTACTAGGAGCAAAAGTAGTGCTTCTGCGAACCGACTTTAGCTATTTAGCTACCACTCTCAAAAGGTCATACATGAGAAAGCCAGAGAATTCAGGCTAGCACACTTCATCATCTACTGCCCGAGATACTCTTGACAAATTAAGGTCAAAGGTTAGTACATTTCTGATAAAAAGAGG
This sequence comes from Pharmacophagus antenor, assembly GCA_018245475.1. Taxonomy (NCBI): domain Eukaryota; kingdom Metazoa; phylum Arthropoda; class Insecta; order Lepidoptera; family Papilionidae; genus Pharmacophagus; species Pharmacophagus antenor. The sequence continues at coordinate 1,746 of DWQX01004526.1, forward strand.
CAGGTAATTTGCTGCCTATTTATAAGACATGTTCTCCTTGTATTCCCATTGTTACAACTCACACAGCACTCGCCGCTCTTGATGATGTACATGTGGTGTCCGACGTCGCCGCGCCGCACCACCAGGTCCCCGGGCAGGCAGGACACCGGCCGCAGTTGCAGCACCAGGTCGCGCAGCAGTGACGCCGAGCAGTCGCGAAACAGCTGCACCTGCATACACCACACATACCCTGTTGATTCTCAGCTTTATACACGCCTTCAATTTTTTTTTTTATATAATAATAATGTTAAGTGACAGTGAGGCCGTAGATTGTAAAGCGCGTTTGGGCAGAATACTTTAGATCTTAAATTTATGACTGCCGGAACACAGGAAAGCTCTTATACCGACAGGTTAGCGTTGAAAGTGGTAACTAGCCCGGCAAGTTAGAAAACCCGATTGCCACTCGTGGCTCCGCTTATAGAATGCTTTTTACTCAGGTGTAGTATAGATGCATTATTTTTGCACCTTTGATCAAGTGACCTTCCACGCGTTAAAATTATAACACTCGTTCTTGTATGTATGGGGTTAAACATTTTCATCAAGATGTCGTTGCTAATTACACCATTCACAGATTGAGGTGATGTATTCTTATTTGTATGTAAAATAAGAAAGGGATGTTAAGTCTCATAGAAAAATACTTTTGAAAATTAATTAAAGCTGAGATCGACATTTTGTTTTCGAAAATTTTAAACGACACGCGTTTATTAAAAAAAATATAATACAATAGATAACAGTGTTAAAAAACTTAACCACAAATTTAAATAACCTTGCTCAAAGTCGACATGTGTACAGCTAGGGCCACGTCTCTCTTCATATTGAACGGAAGTGAATTAAGTATTTTCGATTCATCTGCGAATGAAAATGTCAATATTTAAAATAAAAATTGTATTCTCTAGTTAAAAACAGAAGTGTATCTAATAGGTAGAAGAAAATGAATGGCTTAAACCAAAGTTCAAATAATGTACACTTACACTATACGACTCGACATGCTCGATGCCCACTGACTTGAGTTTCCGGTTAAAGAATATACCGCGAATAATCCGTCAAATTCTCAGATTAGTTTTCGTCTAATGTATCCGAAATGAGAAAGGAAGCCTATCTTAATTCAATTTTGTAAGGATCGTTGATGTCAACAACATTCGCCAGCCCGCGTTCGACCATAAATATATGGTGTTAGACCAAGGTAAAAATAATAGTAAATGAATAAATTTCATTTGTTAAATACAAAGCATGCATACACGAATCAGTTGACTTATCAACTACTACGTATTCCAGTATCGTCTCTCATATTATTGTTTGTGATGTTATAGAATTGTTTGCAAATTGTAAAATTATAGAGTTAACGACAGTTTTAGAATAATGTTAATAGCACCCAATTTCTGTCAGCTTAGTGTATAATGACTCTGATTCATCGTTCGTAAGAGTATACTCCGTCCCAATTGAGGGAGCTAAAATGGGTAAAATACGAGTTTGTTATATATGCAAATGCTTTGTTTTATTAACACTGCCGTCCGGCAGCATCACGTTGGTGTCATTCTAAATATATTAGACAAATGATAACGATCACCAGAAACTTAGGCGATATGACATAAATAGTAAGCCTATATAAACTATAATAAAGAAAAACCGACCGAAAAGAACGTATAACACTTAACTTAGGGCACTGACCAAAAATCTTAATTATATGTGCGGATTGCCCTGTTAAAACATACCGAAACACCTCTGTTGGCTCCAGGTGTAACGGAACCAGCAGCCGACGCGATGCTGCAGCGAGCGCGGCATGCCCAGCCGGCGCAGGTATCGCGCGCACCCATCCGCGGACTTCCGGTACTCCGTCTGCGACCAACAAATTGTATCAGCCATATTATTTATATGGCGGTGGTACGTGTAGATACCACTATATCTCTCTACCGATAAACTTTAATATGCAAACACTACCGTTACGGATGGTGGCAGGGTTTTCCGCACCCGCCTGGCTATCAACCACGCACAATGCCAAATGCCATTTTAAAAGCATTGCTGTATTCCGGCAGTCATACATTTGAGAAACGAAACTATTCGACAAACAAACATCACTATCTATAGTCCCATTTTCACATAACATCAAGTGAAATCGAGGTCAAGAGCTAGCCCAAAATTATAATGATAAAAACCAATTCAAAATGTTACAACAACATCGAATAGAAATTTAAACTGAACTTTAGATATTCTAAAAGCCAGACAAATATATTTTTAAATAAATGAAATTTATGTTGAGTATAATAAAAATTTAATTTATATTATGTCTTCAAATACTGTCAACAGCCGAATAATCAAAAAAAAAAGAATAGAAAATGACAATGGCTAAACAATTTCTTCGTAGAAATAAAGTACTTAATCAAGAGTGATTGATCAATTCATATTTACTTCTTTGTGGTTAATGATTTACAACTTTCACAAGAAAGAAGATCATCTTTAAGTATTGAACTGGTAGCCAGCGAAGCAATTCCATTTCTAGTAGCAATCAATTTGTATTAATCGATGTAGTGTAGTCCACTAAATTAAACGTAGAAAATTGTCAATAAATCAATCACGACCGCGGTGGATTCTCGTTCAGGAGACCAATATCCGTTTCAAGTCGTTAAGTCCATGTGGTCGATATTACCCTCGCCCTTGTGGCGGTGGCTATGATGTCCCTTATCTGACCGATGAGCAGTGCAAACACGAACACGCCCATCAACCACGCCGCCGTCATGAACAGGTACTCAGCTGTATTCTCAGGCTTTGGATTCTTCCCTAAACATAAAAGTTTTTAAAAAATCTCTAGTTTTATGATTTTGTAGGAACTTGGGCTATTGAGAACTAGAAAAGCGTATTTATTTTCGTATAACTAACATGCGGTCTTTCAAATATACGGTCAGTTAAATTTAGAATAAAAAGCAACCAAATTAATTTACATCTCAGAATAGTAGCATTGAAAATTTTAGGAATCACATACAATATGGAAGAATTGTGTTACAGTTTTTGCTTTGAGCAACGTATACATTCATATTTCTAATGGATTGTAATATTTCAAAGATTTTGGTATCGCTAAAGAAACAAATATAATTAAACTAACCAATGGAAGTGGCAGTTTTGGTGGCGAAATAGAAGCAACGTATGTAAGCATTGCCTACGTTATCGTACACCCAGCCGTTGGAGGCCAGGCCGATGTGGTCGCTCATGGCGTAATACGCGCACGCGTTCAGGTGGATCAGGTAGAAGATATAAAATAACGTTTTGCCGATCCTAACCTGGTTGACAATATATTACTTTCTTTATTATCTTAAAGATCAAAAGTATATTAAATCCATGTCCTCTAAATAACTATGCTGTCCAGAATCATAAAATGGAATATTGCTTTACTCGTTCGGTATTATAATCATATCAAAGCTTTTTAAATTGAAACCCGATGAAATGTAACATTTGCCAGTACGTCCTAAAAGATTTAATGATTTTTTTATCTTAATTTTTTTCTTAAAATATAACGGGTCATATCCAAGTAGTATTTAACTACTTGTTACCGTTATTTCATAAAAATTTTGGATTATCACTTACAACGTACGGAGATGAGAGAACTCTGTCCATAGCCTGATGAAACTCCCAGAACGTTTGCAACTTCAAGAGTCGCGGAAAACGGAGAATCACTTTTTGTGTTCCAAAATAGAAGTACAGTATATCCAGTGGTAGGAGTGAAATTAGATCGAACTGGAACAAAGAATTTTCATGCGTATAAAAATAATGCAACGATTCAGACTTAATATTCAAAACAAGAATTAATGTAAAATAGGTTTATAACACTGAAATTAATTTTAGCGTATATTTATAAAATTATCAATTAATTAGAGTATCTAACACGAACAAAAATCAATAACTAAGACCTACGTTTTACTTCAATAAGTTTACACAAAACAAATAAAATTAATGATTCTAATTAAATAATTATGAATTAAAATTTTGTGGCTTACACCTTACAAAATAATGTTAACAAAGAAGGAATATACCTTATACTGTAGTTTTTTCCTGTAATTCCGCCTTGTCTCCGTCAGGTCGTCGACCCAAAAGCCCTCGTGAAGGTACATGAGTCTCGGCTTCACGAGTGCCACGTCCAGTATATAGACGGCATCGCATAAATAATCGGCGCACATCCACTGCAGCGTGTTCTGCGGTGTCTGGTAGGGGAAGGTCGCGCGCAGAGCTATGCACCACGCGTTGTAGCTGTAGCAGAATGTCACCAGCAGTAGCCAACTTATATAGCCGCGACCTACAAATAACACAAAAAAAAATTTAACCAAAATCTTCAGACAGCTGAAGAAATTTCATTTCAAAACTTAAATCACATTTTCATTGTAGGATTGTGGAAATGATGATAGCGATGAGAATAAATAAATGGCCAAGTCGGACTAGAACCACTATAGGTTCCGTACAATAAAATCACTTTTCTTGTGAATATTATTTTATTTATATTGTTGTAGCGGCAATAAACAAATAGACGGTGGCGGCTTAGTAGACCCGTAAAGGTGTTTTTGCTCAAAATGTCTAGTAATGTCTTTGGAGTTGGAAAGACTATAAATGCTGCGGTATGCTAATTAAAAGACTGGATGATAGAGAATATCTTGTGATTTATTGATGAAATTTATTGATAAATGCTATTTTGAAGAAAGTAATGGATGGATCGCCAGGAGAAATAAAAATTCTCGAATCAATACTGGAATGAATGGTAAAGGCGAGTAATTACTACTTATTGGCTCCCTGCAGACAAATGATAAACTATTAAAGTGATCCATAACAGTATTAATTGGTTAAATGTTTACGTATCAAGAGATTCCGTATGTTCTTCCGACTTCTTTATACATAAATATAAAATTAGTCACTTACTGAACCTTAGCTTGCATTTTAAACATAATAATAACGCAAAATTCACAAGATCTGACTGCTTTATAACCAATTTTAACATAAAAATAATTCTAAACTCCCAGGTTATATGCCTTGTTAAAAACATTGTTTTCAATATAATACCTACGTATATACATAAGTTCTTCATTCATACCTAGGGTTCAGGACGTTACCTCACAAAAGCGAATCCACTATCCATTATCTCCTACGCTGGTGTGTATGTATCTTCAAGTCGTATAGTACGAATTTCCACCTCACTTAATGCTTCGTTAAAATCAATTAATTGTTCTACATTAAACTCAAATTAAAATACGGTGATTTCAACTAACCGATTTTAAGTTTACGTTTGAATTTAAAGGAATGTGTGTGAGTTACTTATGCTTCATATTATTTTATCTACCTCACTACATCGGTAAATGTCATCGACTTGAATTAAACGGATCGATACAAAAATCGTGATAGTTTTTTTGAAGCTGATGGTATCTCACCCTGCGGATCGATGGGGACGAATGGGTCGCATGACGCAGGCAGCATCAGACCCTTGCACTTTTTGTCGCGGCTCGGAGACGATGGCACAGGACTCTGTGGTGTCTCCACTATTTGCACCGATTTCCTATCGGGCGATGCTCTACGAAATGATAATACAGTTTATTAAGAAATATAGTTTTAGTAATAGCAAGTAGTCAAGGACACAAATATATGAAGGTTCTCATGCAATATAATTTAAAAAAAATAATAATCATCGGTAAAAAATTAATTAATTCACATTGTCACATTCCTATGTGTTAGTTGCGTGGACCAATAGAGAACTATGTAATTGTCGTTGGCTAAATATACGTAAATGCCGCGTAAATTTAAGTTTGGACACGTTACTATTCTATTATAATATTGATCTTTAACGTTTTATTGCCAAATACGACAACTGTACTTAAAACTTTCGCTATGTTATCACTATTGTTAAATTACTAACCTCTTCTTGGAGCTATCCGTTGACAGAGACTTCTTTAAGTCTTTCAGCTCTGTTGCTGTTTCGTTAACATCGATCTTAGGTTTGAACTTTGTCGGGGGACTACCAGGGAACAGCCTGACTTTCTGTAATGGATATATTATCCTGAAAGTTTAACGATAAAATTTATTTTTAACAAATAATTGCCAGTTTAACTTTATTACAATTTGTACTTAAAATATTGTTACAATATACCATACAAAATTATATTAAAAACTTAATGTACAGTAGCCATTACACAACAAAAAACCTACCTTTTATCTTTGTATTGTTCAGTATCATCTCTAATTTTTGTTTCGGATTCGATACCGGATGCGGTTTCCGTTAATCTATAATAAAATAAATAAATAAAGCATTGTGTAATTTATTCATATTACTTATAAGCTAGGTTAGATTCTTCTATTCTTTAACCATTGTGAATAATAGTGTACACGAATCATTACTTAGTTTTTTTAACTATAATACGCACTACATGATAACATGAATCAAATGTATAATTTAAGAATTTATATACTTTAAAATATTTTAACGGAACGATTTGCTGGAAAAAAATATTTAAATGTTACCCACGGATCGCAAGACCCACACGTAAATTGACATAATTTTTCAAGTCCAAAAAGTGTTACTGATTGAAAAATAAGATAATTAAATACATCTCTTATCTCGATGGATCAGTAGTTAAACATACAAACATGTGAAGCGTGTTAAAAAAGAACTATTTGGTTAATAACATCGTTCCGGGCAACTTCAGATGATATCATCAACCGAATAAATAACAACCTAAGAAATGATAGACAACAGAAATGAGAGAAGAAAGCAAAAATCCGAGAGATCCGGAATAATGTGGAGCAGAACTACAGGGCTCCTATTACAAGACAGATTTCCAAAGAGGTCTATGGGAGAATAGACTAGTATACTTTGTTCGGAAAGAAAAATTATGGTTTACGAATTCAGAGTCAAATATTGATAATTTGCTGTCAGCTTATCTATATTTTTTTAACAGTTGATTTGCATTTTAGAGTTGATCATTGATGTTGAGCAGGATGATGTCTAACGAAAACGATAAAAATTTTAATGAGGTCTACAAAAACAAAAAGTTTGGGGACCACTGCATTATATCTATGATGATTTATCAAATGTAGACTAATGTGTGAAGTTTTTGAAATGAATTGATTTATTACTATCCATAATAATATAGCGATGTAGGAACTTACATATTATGGGTGGGCGATGTTTCCGGGGTACACCAGGAGCCGTACGTTCCCTTCAACGCGTGGTAGGCCGGCGTCGACGATGATGGATGCACAGCGTGCTAGAATTAGCATATATATCACGTATATTTATACAACGGGCAAACGATAAGTGATACAGAAACAAACAATGAATACGTTACGGCCCTATAATAAGAAGTGATTTTAGCACAAGTGCGGAAATATGAAAATACTTTTTTTGGAAATAGACTTGAAACATGTTCATGCCATATAAAATATAAAAAAAGATATATGGTTGTAAAACATAAAAAACTTTAAGAGATAATCAAGGCGTAATTTTAATTTGTTTGTCCAATTTAATTCTGTTCATTAAAATCTATATAACTATATTTTAGAGACTTACTTATTTGGAGATTCTTTCATCACAACACTTCACCTCAATGTCACGTGATATAAAGCGACAATGAGGGCGAATATAGTATAGCGTGCTTAACCAATATACTTAAGCTCGAAGTTCGAAAAACCTTACCGCGATTCACATTCCACAACGTATGACTCTGGAATCGAACCATGGTTCTACGTTAATTAGAATTAGAAGGCAGTTAAACTTTGTGTTCTTACTTTATTTTTATGCCACTAAGGCAGCAAACAAACTTAACGCTTGATAATGATTAATTACTAAAGGCATCACGATCGCGATGCTGACCCCAGAGAAACCTTATCACGCACTTTATGAAGAACACCATACTGTAGCTAATTGGTAAAGCCTCGGCAAGAAATTGTTTCCATAGCCCAATGATTCTTGGGAGGAAATTTCTTTTGAACCGAAACCGTACGTGACCATTTAATTTATAATAAATATTATTAAATTTATAGAACTATATTTAAAGTAAAATTTGACTGCGGAGCCTAACACGAACTTATGACGACGAATATTATATGAAAACTTAAGGAGTGGGCGTCGTTTATGACTTAACGACTTCAATAAAACTGATCGTAAATGCCATTGTTTGCGCTATTGACATCTCTAGGTGGACTAAGAATATATCATCGTAAACCGATCAGATGATTAAAAATACTAAGCGTATCGAAGACGATGATAAGATTTTTTTATTGCTTTAACGAAACATGGTAATAGCTAAAACTAAAAATAGCTTTTCATATATGATATGCCCATATCCATGTGGTGTTAGTAATCATTTTATTAGAACACCGAATAGAACTCATCCGCTTGAGATGTAACGTGTTGTCTTGTTGACCCAGTAATTTCATTTTCAAGAAGGATATAGGGCGGTGAGGGCTGTAGTCTCTTTTTGTGATTATAGCTGAGCGGGATCCAGACTAAAGGTCCACAACGCAGTTGCGACTCCCCGAGTATTGCGGCTGTCTACGGGCAACGGTAATCACTCTCCATAAGGTGAACCGCTCGCTAGTTTTCCTACTCTTTGTATAAATAAAATATGACAGATCTTGCTCGAAAACGAGGCCGTTTTGGCGCTAACATGCTTAATTAACTCTCTGATACTTGGTGTATCCTTACCATTAAAAGACCTTTGGAGTCGAGTCTTGTAAGCGTAGGAATTAGTATTTTTCAACAATTCCGAAGGGGTACGATGGTTGGACGTAGTCCCTAGCCATTGTGGTAGAATCCGCGAGAGTTCTACGGGACGGACTATCATAATATCATGTTAGAATAGCCGCGATTTTGCTCTGAATAAAGATCCCGCGACTCCTACAAAACGTTGAGGACGACCCCCAAGAGGGTTTTACTAACAAAAATCCCACACAACCCTGAATTTCCCCACTGGAGGTAGGGCATCTTTTATAGATTTCTCTGCTGATATCAAAACAGAAAATAGTCTTACTTTAGCGTTGATTTTTTTTTCCATATTTTCCAGAATATCTTAATTGGAACCACATCATCAATAATTCAAACTCAATATAGTTAACGTATTCGTGCCGCTATAGGAAACCACTTAGTGACACTTCTGTATTCAAATCACAGGTCGTCCGATACCTTGGGAAGTTAATGGCGGTGAGTCCTCGCGGTACACGCCTGCATTGCTCTGACATTCAAAAATCAACTTTAGTTTTTTTTCGTTTGGCTGATTTGAATATGGATACAGATAATATAACGCGAAGGCTGCGCTTGGAATTTAAATGCAAGTACTTAGTTAGTAGATATTTTAACCTACAATATTGTTTATGTGGTATCTGTATTTCGTACTAATTTATTAATAGAAAGCGAAAAATTAATTTCAGAAATCGATTGATATTTATAAATAATGAATTTATAAATATAAGAAAGTAAAAAAAATGTAATATTTCAAGTTGTTTGTTTACATTCATGCGACATGTCCATAGAATGAAAATGTATCTTATGTAAACATAATTACTTAATACTTATGGCTGGTAAGGCGCGGCAAATTATAAAAAAGCTATGTTTATTGTACGGCACGCGCTCATGGGCCAATTATGTTGCTACGGAAGTTTGCCGAGAAGTGGAAAAAACATAAATCTCTATAACAGTCCCAATACATATTTAGCCTACCTCATATTTCGTTATGTTAATAGTTTTTACATAATTACACTTACGAGCATTATTGTTATTTACTGAATAGGAATGTTAAAGTAATTTCTTGAAATATAAGAGAAAATCAATTTCTCTTTATATTATATAGTGATCACATAAATAATCAAACAATAATATGTAACGGAATAGTATTATAGTTTTTAAAAACTGTGTTATCATTATTATCCTTTAATTTTTTAAACATTGTGCTGTTTTCATCTGATCACCACGCAAAAGACAAAATAAAATATATTTTTTTATCGAAACGCTGTGAACGAATAACAATAGAACGTATAAAAAAAGCAATTTGACTTTCTGTTTATCCATGAGAACTAAAATTGCGTGCTAAGAACTAATCAGGTGGTAAGTTTAGCTTAAACTAGAGCTTAATTGCAACGTACTGAGTACACGCTATTAGTTTCGATTAAATAATCATTACGAATATGTACAATTGAGAGCAGAGGGATTTCTTTTATTAATTAAAAAAATAATTAAAAAAAAAACTTTTGAGATTTAAAGGAAAATATAATACATACTCATGGCAGCGAAATAACTTGAACAATTTGAGTCGAGAGACGAGTGTAGAAGAAAAACGTACTCCGTGCTAACATTTCCTCTTATGATTATTCCAAGTATTAGATTAGATATATCTAAGTTATTGCGTGTCTATTATTAGTACGTAGATACTATAACATCTATATTATAACTTAAATAATTTTATACTTGAACATTTTAAAAATTTATATTATAACAAATAATAATTAGTTTGATACGAAATATAGATTGCTCCGTATTGAATTTTAGTTTAGTGTGATCTCAAAGACCGTAGTACCCACCTTGTCTAAAGACGGACAAATATTCAATGTGTTTGATTGTTTCATTTCAGAACGCAAAAAACGACAAATTACTTTATAATTTTACTTAATAAACAATACAGAAAATTTAATGTATTAGGTTTTTTATCATTTTATTAAAATTTAAGTATTAATGGCCAATTTTTATTTTAATTCAAAAACTCGTGAAACAAAATCAAACAACATTCAATGTTTTTATTTAACACTATAATGTTCATATACATAAAACTTACCACGTCAGCTGTTACTTCCATATTAAAAAAAATAATACGTAAACGTAATTGTGACAGCCCGAAATGTTTTAGCCAAAGTACGACTTCCCGCGCGCGCGTTGTTTATGGACGTTCCCCACCCACTGTTCACAACTTACTGGCCGATAAGAAAACTTAAGTCTCCGATACAGTCCTATAGATTGCTGCATCTATATTGTTTCAAGAATAAGGACTCCTTCACACGAATTGTTATAAAAGTTAATAATATTATTATATACAAAGCAATAGTTAATAATGTTTTTGATATCAAAAAGGCTGTGTTTGCTAGTGGATAGTAAACTGTAACATCTTGTATTTTTATGTTTCATACATGTAAAAATTTATATTTACAATTAATATGATATTATAACAATTGTAATTTTTGGTGATCACTTAAAAAAAGAACAACAAGGAAATTTCGACGCAATGTCACACTGCTTGTATTGAAGGCGTCGCTAAAAAAGATTATAAAATTCAAACTCAGTAACATATACATTCTTTGGCACTATCTTCTTTTTCTTTTTTATAATTTTAAGTAAAATAATTTTGTTGTTATGCCGAGCTTAATTGACGCCATTTACTTTCGAAACGGAAATTAAAACATAAATCTCACGGAAATGGATAACAGAATTGCAATTAAAAACTAATTCGTACAAACAAAGGCGAAACATTTTTTATAATTTTAAATAATGCATTAAGAAAACTTCGTAAATTTTATTGAGAAAACAAATTAATTATTTTCTGAGGAAATCAATTTATTTTTATAAAATTATAGATAAAATTTTAAAATAATCTATGCGTGTGATTTAGGCCGGGCATTCATACTTTCCATTATAGCATAAAATAAATAGAAAATAAATAAGCGAGTCTTTCGTTTTTATTGAAAGAAAAATATTATATCAAAAAAAAAATGAGAGTTTCTATAAAATTTCCAAAATATATTCGGCCTAAAACCAAGAGATATAATTCTGGGTCGAATGGTCAAAATTCTATACATTTAATAGTTATGACGTAATATGCGAAGAAAATTATTTTATTTTACATACGTAAATAATAATATAAATTGCCTGCTGCTTAGCAAACTCTTTGAGTGAGAAGATACCTTTTCAGAAATTATCTCAAATTTAATATAAAAATAGTATGCAAAATCAACAAAAACTACGATTATTTATATATGCAAAAAACTCTCTCTCCCGTTGTATTATAAAAAGTAGTAAGCTTCATGCTCATTTTTTTCTCTTTGAAATTATAACAATAATAATTAAAGGTCATTATAGATATTTTAATTGACTTAAAAAAGTCGCCAACTAGGTTAAGCAACATTTTTGATTTTTGAAAAACCGGTAATAAACTTATTTTTTTTTTATTGGGGTATTTATCAACAAGAAAAGACGACCCCAGCGTATCTAATACATATACTTACATGAAAAAAAATATTATGAACAAAATCTTGTATAAAAAAATATAAAATAACGCAATTTTAACAGTGTGACCGTAATTTTTTTAAGGATTAACAATAATATATCCAATATGATGAACACTGAAATACTCATATAATATCAAAAAAACTTTTTAGGAGTCAATATCATTGTGGTAAATGTTTTTCTTCAATTTAGATTACATCAAGATTTGGTGATATTTCAATAATGGTAATTTAATATATAACGTTTGAAAATATATAATATTCGATTAACATTCAATTAGTAAAGAAGTTTACACTGCTACATCATATTATGGCAATTCAAAAGAAAGTGGATATGATAATAATTAAAAGGCTTTTCAGTATTAAAAAAAAACGAGTACATGTGACGTAATTTAAAGACAACCTTTACGTTAGTAAAGTTTACACTTTTATGAATATAACAATAGAACTTATTTTTAAATATGTAAAACAAAACAAAGAAATTAGGTTTAAAAAAATCTATGTATACATTTTTATTAAAAATGTTATATTTTTTTTCTCTACTTCAACAGGACAAGAAATTAGGAATAATGAGACAATTTTATGATAATCACTTACCCTCCTCAAGAGCTTGAGCTTATCCATCACCATGGTTAATAATATACAGCACAGAAATACTTGAGAAAATATTTTCCAAAATTTGCCTTGATTTTTTCTTATCAATATCACTTAACAGTTTACTAATCTCCCTAAAAGTCCCGTCGCAAACCACAACTCAATACACAAAACCAAGTAAACTCTTGCTCTAGAAACT
>DWQX01004527.1:0-14807 GCA_018245475.1 Pharmacophagus antenor
TATATATATATATATATTACTAATAACTTTAAAAACTTTAAAAGTAAAAGAAAAACAAGCATAATTCATACTACAGCTTAATATTAGAACACTTAAATAGGTTTAATATATTTTTGGCAAAAATCACGAATTCATTAAATTATGTACTTTTAAACACATCTAAAACTACTGTATACAATGATAACTTTGATTGATTAGTAATCACTCAAAGCATTTAAAAATATAATGTAAATATTTTTGACACTATATATTGACTTTTAAGCAGCATAAACATTTTGCTTGCATTCTTTCATAAGTAAAGTTTATTCAAAAACTTTTTCAAAGGTAATATTGAAAACAGAACTTATTGAGATCTTTTAAAAACTTCATCTTAATGCCTATGTCAAAGTAAATAATAACAATTAGTCTGAAAGCAACATCAATGCTAACAATACAAACATTTCTTTCCTGAGATCTACAAAAATCTTAATTTAATTATATATCAAAAACTTATGTTTTGATAACAGAAAAATTAGTAGCCAATAATATTTTCTAGTAGATTCTAAAACTTTCAATATATAAAAAAAAATTCCTTAAAAGATTTAAAAGAAATAATAGTAAAGATAATGGTAACATTACATACATTATGAATTAAATAAATAGTTTTCATATTACAGCATTCAAATTTTTGACAAAATATGCTTATTAATATTTATGATACAAGGGTAAAGCATATTCAAGATATAACATAGCACCTACTGCAATACAAATAATATTTTTCAATAAAAACAAAACCTTTAAGATAAATTTCATAAGAAATTTTTAAAATAACTAACAAATGTTTAGCATTTTTCCATCAAGTTAAATTGGAATCCATGTTTTGTCATATTTAATTTATATTTTCAAATCTCTCCTTAAGACGAAAATATATTTTTAGACTGGGTCGTAGTATGGTAATTAGCATGACTAGAAGAACTAAAATCATGCTTGAATATCTTAATATTTCTCCAAAGGTCCACCAGTGTGAAAAGGTACCAAGTAAAACAGTAATTATTCCTAATGTGAAGGTAATCAAACCTATACCGGCATGAACGAGTTTTGTGTAAATCGGAGCAATATAATTCTTCAACTTTAAACTATACAGAGTTGCAATACCCCCTAAAGATGTAACAAACATAAACACTAACGCAGCTAATCCGAATTTGGCATGTAAAGTAACAAAATGAGATTTGTTATGGATGATTTTATTAGAAAGTATTATTAAAAACCCTATCGTTATGATGATGGCGCCGAAGACCTGCAATATCCAGTGGCGTGCACTGCGAAGCCGTATTGGCATCCACTCCGTCGCTAAATCTCCTGGACTTATAGCATTTATAGCAGACGTCATTATCATCATCCACTATAAATAGAAAAAATAAATTATTAACTTTCTGAATAATATCGACATAATTCTGATAATAGACTAAAAATAATAAATGATGATCTAGTAATAATTTAGTGTGATGCAATGTAAGCATTCTATCATTCATGTATTTACAAGTAAAATAAAAAATTGTTACTAGTTATTTGCATGGATGAGCAGTAATGATTTCAAGACTCATTATATTAAAACTAGTTACAAAAAATTTAATTTATCTTGGTTGAGACAATATACTGCTAGAGTCGGTAAACCCACTGTAACAATTTTAAGAGATAAAAATTCTCCTGATTTCAACTTCAGAATTTAACTCAGGCTAATAATTTTAAAGATATCTGACTTTTTAATCAAGTGTCAATTATGCAAAAAATATGTTATTATATTTTTTTAATCAATGGAAGTATTACACAAACACAACATTGACCTTATAAAGTTTACTCATTAATCAAAGATAAAATTTGTGTAATCTATACTTTTGATTCTAAGTTTTAGACCACTCAATTAATGGCACCTTTTTCATTTGACAATAATAATAAAAAAATTATATTATTAAATATTGTGAAGATTCCCGAAACCTTTCTGATAAAACATATGGTTCAACTTTAAACATTCCATTCTGCTTTGTCACTAATTTTTCATTAGATATACAACCCTTAAACCTTCAAAACTGTTAATTGGTACAATAAAAGCACATGAAAATAAAATCTGGAATAATGAAACATTTTAAGAAAATTTGAATTCACTCTATATTAAATTGATCCTCACCATACTTAGACTGGGGCACTGATGGTCATATTTTATTTAATTAGTAAATATTTAAATTTAATTAATATTGTGTATTAATGCGCAAGTATTATAGTTAAATATAAAAATAATTACAACTTACCCCTACAGACATCAGGGGAGGATGAAATGAAAACAAAGTGACACCATCTTTAAAAGAACAATATATAATAATAGCAGTGAAAACCAGTGCGCATAAGTTGTTAACTACATTTAAATAGCTCGGTGTCGATGTTAAGTTAGGTGGTACTAAATGCGATGTTTCCGATGTTCTTTCTAATGGTTGCATATCTGATGTATTTGTAGTGCTATTCGTACTGTCTACTATCTTTTAGCTTTCTACTTACTACATTAAACAAGTCTCTTTTGTGATCATCAATCAAACTGAAAAATCAGACGATATATATTGCAAACTGATTTACGTATTAACGTTAAACAAAAATTTGCGTCTCCCTGCTGAAATATACGGCGCAACAAGTCGAATCTAAAGCAATGAGCATTATTGATCATAGATAATGTACATTGTGTATTGAAAATATAAGTACTGCCGATCGATTGATTTCAAAATCGAAATGTTCATACTATTAAATCCTAAATCCAATTGTTAACAAAATGTATCATACCGATTGTTTTTATTAAAATATTTTATATAAATTAAGAATTTACTCAGAAATAATAACAAGTACCTACTCCTACAGAATAACTAATCTAGATCGGAAACAAAACTATATTAAAATACCTTTAAATACCCTATTCCTTCCTTTAAAATCCTATAAAATGGTGTGTATATGTACGATATCAATACAGATATTTGTATAGGATAATGCATAAGACAATACAATTATTTTAATTTAAATATCAGAGTGCAAAACAAATCCACTAAACTGTTACAATGTACATATATAGTACCTGCATTAACAATTTATGCAAAAGAAAGAAAGTTGTTTTCAACTTATGGATGACCATTAAAATTATTTTTATTAGACTAGGACTGTGAAAGGTTTTCTATTTTATGTAATAGAGTATAATGAACTATAAAATATATACAAAAAGTCTAACACGAGTTTAATGAGAGTATTATAGCTAGTGCTCTGCAGACAAAAAAAATACCAATGTAGTTGTGTATTCCAAAACAAACGTTATTATAGCTTTAAATTTTATTAAAAATAAAAATAGTCAATTACATGTGTTTGCTATTATATAAGTTATTAGATATTTTTTTAAACTATAGAAAGCAATTGCATCATAGGCAGTAACTTCTTGAATTATTTTAATAACTTAATATTAAAAATGTATGAGAAATTGCTCAATAATTTAATTAAATGAAAATGTATATAGTGTTCATATCTCGAGTTTACTTAGAATATTTAATTAATTTATTTGTCTTAAATAAAAGATATCTTATTATCGATATATGATTATTTAAATTGTTTTTAATAACGTCTTAAACTATTTTCGAAATAATATAAAACTAAATTATCGCTACATTTAAAAGCAGAGCTATTTTTACTAGTGTCACTGAAAGTTAAATTCGAGAGTTTGTTTTCTCTCTGTCTCTCTCTATCATGTCAATTTAGATAAGGAGAACAAAGTACGTACATGTTGTGACTTGTCTGTAAATATCAAAAAGCAGGTTGATGCCTTTTTTGAATTTTGATAATAAGTAATTGTTGACAACTTGTTGCGTCATTTAGTGGCTTGAATTCAATGTGATCGTTGGTGTTGTCTGAAATATTTTCAATATTTTACGTATCTCCTGTTGTGTAGTAACAATATTAACTTTATTTAGTTGTCAGTGTTTATATCTCGCTTATTTTGAAATTTCGCTGGAGAATTGCGAATATGACACAGTGAGTTTTTTACCATTAATAATTAATTCTAATTTTTATTAACAATATATTTTTTTATTATGTTATTGTATTATTTTTAATTTGATGTTTGGTTAGATCGTTCATATAACTTAGTTTATAAAGATATTCGCAAGTTTATTATATTTCTGCTTGTTTGTAGATGTAGTTTTAGTATTAAACTAGCTTTAGCAAGTTCTGTAATTGCTTAACGAATTTATAAGTAAAATATTTAAAATTACTAAATAGATATAAAATATATATTAAGTTAATAAAACTATTTTAACATTTACATTCTAGTAGTTGTCATGTTTATAATCCATACGCCTATGAAAATTCTTTTTTATGTTTGTGGCAATTACTTTTGAAACATTTAGTTTGTATTAATATACTCTTTATATCATTTAGTTCAAGAAAAATATGGACTAAAAAAGGAAAAGTAGTAAAAGAGCTAAAAACATTTTGGGGTTTTAAGATATATTTGTCAGGCAAAACATGTTTATAAATTGATGAATAAATTTCAGAGTCAGACCAAATTATTGCTTAAGATGATAACCGCTTAAAAATTAATTAAAATGTTCATGTTAATACTTAAATATTGTTATTTAATAATTCTGAATTCTTTTTATTTGTGTCAACAATTTTTTCGATAATTTTTTATATTTTTTTAACGAACAGATCAAACTTCTATTTCCAGCAAAAAAGTTACCAAAGTTTTCATTACCATTATTTATAGTTTGCATTTATTATAGCAGAATAGTAATCGCTCGTCGCATTTTAATCGAGTGCTCCTTTGAACAAATTTTTCATCGTTCGAGCGCGATCAGCTTCTTTCGTAACAACTTGTACTAGGCACAAAAACCGGGTGAAGGTATGACTCACCTCGTATTCCCTAGTCAAAAAAAACGAACGCATGGAGATAAAGAGCGGAAACTGGATTGGAGTATTTTCGCGCAAATCGTGTTATGTACACCGATCTTCGTTATAAAGCTCCTTTGTAAAGGTAATTTAATAAGTATATACTTTTAGTTGAAATTTTATGATAATCATTTTGTTTTCATAACTTAAAGTTCGCTAGTACGTAACGAAAAATTGCTGACATCTATTCAGTATACGCGCCTTATACGACTAAATAAAATTAGTTTCTACCTATAACTAAAATAGTCTTAATTTGATCTTAATTTTTTTTCATATATCGAATTTCATATTTATGTAAATGACAACCTGATGGCGCCCATTAAATTAAAAATTAAAATTAGTACGTACGTTTTCATATATTATTATAAAGAGGGTAGTGCCTTAGATTAGAAATGATTTTAACATTAGCCTCCCACGTCGATATTTGTGTAACTAATAATATGTATACGTCACTTCAAGGTTATTGACAATGAGAGAAGTCGATGCCAAAAGTGGTCGTTTTTAAATTTTTAATGCTGTTATATATAAGAAGATTGACGCAAAAATATTTTAATTTTAATTATTTTCATATATTAGAATGTATTAACGGTATTACCTTCAGTTAAAATCTTACTGTAATTTTAAAAAAATAATAGTTTCACATGATTGAAACAAATATCTTAATGATACTATTTTTTTTTTATTTGAATGTTTAATAAAATCTTAAATAAAACTTTAGTGAAATGTACCGAAAATTACACTAAATCAACGTAGGTTTTTTAAATATTACTGATGATTAGAAGCAGTTTAGAAAAACAAGCAAAATGACTTGTTTTCCAAAATACTTTTCTATCCCATTCATGTCCTTACAACGTAGCCCAAATTGTCTGTACTACCTGTATAAAATTAAAATTTGGTTTGATGTACACTGTTACATATCGAAAGTAAAATGAAAAACTTTGGTGTACTTTGTATATTTTTTACAACACAATTTTCTCATGCATATAACTAAGTTAACGATTTGCATTGAGATCATAGAAATCTATGCATATTTACAAAGGTTTTAATTGTCTTACCATGTTCAATAATTGGAAAGCTTGAATTGTAGTAAAAAATAACCAAATTGAAATTAAATGAACCTTGGACTAAAAGCTCAATATTTCACGACTTCGTCGTGATGTTTCTTTATGTCAATCATAAATATCGAACACAACTATAAGATTCTAAAAAAACGAACCGATGAAGTCGCACTAAAAAACTGAAATCTTTTTTATTTTCTTATTTACCCTACTGAGAAAAGTGTAGAGCCGTTAGTAGTGGCGATCCTTAGGGGAGGCCTTTGTTCTGGAGTGAACTTGTTTCTGTTGACATGATGATGATTTACACTACTTACGGGTCACTTCTGGGGTGTACTCAATCCAAAAAGGAAAGAAACATTAAATTCAAATCAGAGTGTAAAAAGTTTAGAATGTATTAATTTAGTATATCAACAAGTTGCTATATTCTATTTATACATTTTCATATGAAAGTAATGTATAATAGCAAGACTACGTCAACTGACAGATAGCTAAATACAATTTTTATAAAAATAAAGTTTACAGGTTAATGAAGTGGAGTAGATGTAATTATCTTTTTACACTACAGATACGTTAAAATCTTGTAAAAAAAATAATTAGGTGCAAAATATTTTTAAAAGATGTTGTTACAGTTAATTTAACAATTTATTCCGTATTTACACGTTATAATTCATTTAATATAATGTGAAAATAATTATACTTCGAATGAAATGAAAATAATATCTGAAATTAATTTATATAAAAAAAGATATAGAAAATATTTATAAATATCGTGTTAAACAAAACAATTCGTGAAAAACGTGAAATAGATGTGAGAGAAAGATCATTGTCATAATAAAACTTGATGAAACAAGTAAACTCTGGTTGTAAACACCGGCAGTCCCGTTTTTTTCCCTTTGAGAAAAAATAAAATCACATCGAATATCCCAGGTAAAATGGGACAAATAGGCGTGTTTGTAATTATGACATGTCCTAACTTGTACGGATCCACAAGTTCCTTTACTACACTGACAAAGCGTTTGTTCGGTGATTGCATTATATTTAGATAAAAATAAAAATGTGTGCATTTCTTAATGGGTAAGTACTAGAGTGCAATCTTCTTTGTTTCTTTTTTTATATAATAATAACATGAAATTAGTTCATATTTAATAATGATCCGCAATATGTTTTGTACATAACAAACTTTATTGTAAGAGTTCACTAACAATACTGCAAAGTGAGTTAGAATTTTGCATAAAATTAATTTAATAAATTTAAATAAAAGGATTTTTTAATTTATTATTCTTATATATCACACCCTTAGGAAAGTAAAACATAGGGATTGATAATATTCATATATTGTACATACTAATATTTTTATGATTTTTTTTAACTGCAACATTTTTCAGGATATATGCAATATTGTAATAATGCACCAGCTTTATATATATATTATTGTACGGATGGTCGGAATTTAAACATGAACACAGCCTCTACCATTACCATTTACAATATCACGAAGTAAATTTAAATTTACTTTTCTAGATTTAATTTTCGTTGTGATACATATTGCACTTGTTTATCATTTGTGAGCTTTCGACGGCTGTGATTACATCATCTACTGTTTAAGACCAGAACCTCGGGTAAAGGACACGTGTGTATTTAGAGTAAATTAAAATAGTCCTGTGAATAAGCAGATCGACGAGTCGTAGTGAGGACTCTTTCCTCCCGTGAGGCCCACAAGTACTTCGCTCTCACTCTGCTGTTTTGGTCATTTTGTTCACCTATGCTTATCCTTACATTACTCGAGTTCTTATTTTATTAACCGAGCCATTCTCCGGTCCTTGCACTGATTGTTATTTGCTGTACTTTAGTCATTATTGTTCATTTTTCAATGATTAACAAGAAATCATTTAAAATCATTTTCTATGGTTTCATGAATTTATGTATGATACGAACTTTTTATATATAAATCGTTATGGCTGTTATTTTTATTTTGTATAATTCATTACTTGAATGTATAAATTAGGGGTAAGTTACAGAATGTTGTCCTTGACCAAATGAGATTGATTTGACTCATATATCTTTATTCAGGTACAATATTTGAGTTACACAGCAAGTGTCAATTGTGGTCTTTGTGAAAACACATTTTTATTGTAGTTTTAATATATATAATTTTAATATACTTCGTAGTTTCCATCGTTTGTTTTCAAGTAGTATTTACGAATTAATTAAAGGGATAAAATTATAAAGGACACCGGATCTACAAAAAAAGAATGCAGATGTATAAATATCGTAAGTTTGATTAAGGAAAGAATTATAAAGAATATTTTCAGTACAAATGACGCACAAAAAGCAGAAGCAGGCGTATGTACGATTTAAATTACATTACGACTTGTTTAGTCTATGTATGTAGATGTAGAAATATGATAAAGAAATTTAGTTACATAATGTGTTGCCATTTTTGTCGTCACTGATTTTTATCAGAACATTACAATAACAATCATAAGAAGATTTAGATTATTAATGAACTCATGAGATATGTGTGGAAATCATTAGCCGCCATAGTTAGATAAATGTAAACAGTGTTTACATTAATTTTCATTTATTAAATAAATTCGCTATAAATGCTTGTTTGTAATGGTGCTCACACTACTAATTACGCGAACATGTATTTCCTAGTTTAATAACCGTGCTTCAACAGATAAATTTAATTGCTATAACATTATAATAATTGCAAAGCAGCGGTCCAGTAAAGCACAATAATTGTTTGATAATGCAACCTGCGTTGAACATCAAGCTCTTATCGCTTAAATGATTACGTCACCATCGATGGACAAGTAGGTACGTAATGCAAGATACACTCTCGTGTAATGCACAATCAAATAATTGTAACTTAATGAAGCTTGATTGTATTCAGAATTCTATATATATATACATCTCAATAGCTTAAGCTTTTCATACTTTTATTCCTTTTTTGGATCAAATAATCATTGTAACAATTAAGGACTGTGTTAATTATTGTTCACTATTTAATTTTCTGCGAGAATATTGATAACACAAAAATCTCTTGTTGCAACAAATAAAATTAGCGTTTCATTCGATGAACGATTTCTTTGTTATCCGAGTTACTCTCGTGCATTTTTCCACATCGATTTGACCTTAACATACGCGTTACTCATTGAATTGCGTAGTTTATTTAATATGACACGTCACTGCTGGAATTACTATGTACTATCATATACTTTGAAGGTCATGCGTATATAAATAAAACAATTATTTAATAATATATTGCATAATTTGTCTATATATTAGATTTGCATATCGTAAGTGTGTTATAGTTAAGATATTTAAATCAGGATTATAAGTAAATATACCTTGCTAACATTTGAGGTGCAAATATTAATCTAGTTTTCACTGACATCTAAATAATAAATAAATTTTAATTATTTATAAAATTAAAAATAAAATAGTTTTTGTAATTAATTCCCATTTTTTTTTAATTAACAAATTATATTTATTATTCATAAGTTCATCTAATTGCTTATTAATACAAAATACAATAATATTTGTAAACTTAATAGAAATACACAAAATTACATTACCAATGGGTCCCTGGGCAAGACATAAGATCACAATTTAAATATATTTCATATTTTTTGTACTTAAATCAGGGAATGGTAAAACATAAAAATGGCTGCTGGTATTTTTCTTATGTTTAATTTTTGTACTAACAATCAAATACATATCAGTTTTTGCTTTGATTCTACCTGTGGTATGTCTTTATTTTACCAATATTATTGGGACAATTTAATTTAATTTGTTGCACTGAGTTGTAAAATGTTCTTTATTGCGCAGGGCACTGGCGGCACTCTCGGCCGCTGTGTGCTTGTGCCTGGTCGGGGGTGGTGTGTCGCAGCCGACGTCATGTCACATGGACGCGCACTGTCCCGATGGATTTTACTGCGAGCCCGTTTTGAACTTCTGCCGCGAGTGTTTACGCTGTGAGAATCTCAAACGTGAGTCTCGTCTTTCACAATCGTCATGCATCAAGTCGGTCGCGGAATGCGGACCTTGCAACAAGGGGTAAGTTATATAGAATTAATTGTGTAGTGTTTTTATCGGTTATGGGCTAACACTTGGCCTCGATTTACCTGATCTTAAGTGATAATGAGGCCGTAGATGGTGGAGCGTGTTCGCTCACAATATATCTGGCTCTTACATGTATGATTGCCGAAAAACCCTACCACCATCCAGGCTCTACTACTCCTGTGGCCCGGTAATCGAACCCGGGACTTGCGATTTAAAAAGCAAGTAAGTAAACTACTGCGTCATGGGGGCTGTCAAGTAAAGTATTTAATTAAACTTAAAAATCGGTTATAATCAAAGCAATATGTTAGAAAACTAATAAAGGTTTAAAATTTTTGATAAACTAATTTGGATTAAATTTCTTTGTTACCTACGTGTATAGTATAATAATTTAAAGATGTTAAGATAACCGTGCATCTTTTACTCGAGACTTCCATTTGATGTATAAACTTACGTGACGTAATTTTTATTTTTTATTTAAAATATTCAGTATTTTGATGAGACTAAATCCACAACTAAAATATTAACTGTTCACTTCGTAGTTGTATGTTAGAGTTTTAGATGAATAATAAATAACGTAGGTCATTGAAGCAGCAAGTGATAATATGTACACGTAGTTTATTTTCGTATTGACTTGAAGCATTTGTCTGCATTTTCTTTAGTATTCGTATTGTTATCAGTTATGTTCGTGGCAGGTTGGTGGAGGACCACCGAGGTGACATGAACGCTCAGTGCGTGCCGGCGAGCGTGCGCAACGACGACGACGGCTTCCCCGTGTATGGCTGGGTGTTGGTCTGTTTACTGGGTCTGCTGGTCCTCTTGTTGTTTTGCGGCATTGTGTGGTATGTGCTGAAGCATCCGGACACATTGAAGATCCTAGCCTGTAAGTATTACCAAACTTGTAATAAGTGGTAGTAAAAACATTGTATGGTATATACATATACACTTATGTGTATACAGAAAACAAAGTCGCCTAAGTAATACTATTTAAATTAAAAAACGGCTGGTTCGATTTACTTAAACGAAATTCGATATCGGCAACTGTCACTGCTTAACCGGGAGAATGGATTCCGAGACGGTACTAATTTCGTCGGGTCTGTTAGTATAGTATGTTAAAATAATTTTTTTAGCCATACAATGCCGAACATTAGTAAGATGCATGTAGTTTAATTTTTATACAATTATTAAGAATGAAAATGGAATTCATTGTAATCAAATAATGACGTAATGTACAGTTAAAGACCGCAAGAATAATAATATTATTTAATGCAAAATGTTGTTTTAGTTCATACTCCTTCTGCAAGAAGACAAAAAGTATAAGAAGAAAAATCGAAAATGCTTTAAACCCGATTTGCATTTTTCTGGAAAAAACAATAGTTATAGTATAAAAAATGTTTGCTTTACAGCGACAAGTACCTCAATGCAGTCGCGTTGCGAAAGGAGCATAATTCCCGCCAGTGCGCCTGAAAACCCGCCGCCGTACAACGCTTTGTATACTCCTGTGCACCCGACTTCAATATCCCCTCTACCTCAGCCAGCATCGCCATACTCAACCCCTTACAACCATGACACCGATGCCCAACCTAATGATGAAGGTGAGATTGACGCTGCCGACTCATTTCAAGCTTATTTTGTGATAGCTAGTTTAGGATAATATTGAGAAATTAGTCTTTAAAATGTCCAACGAGTTTTTGGACCATTATAAAAAAAGCTAGAACAAAAGCTATTTTGACTTTTTTATGATAAATATATATTTGCATTTTTTACTATTTTCTGGTGTCAATATGTCCATACGATTTTGTTCATTAGAGAAACTATCAAGGCAACGAGTATATACTGTACTCTCAGCATGAAACAATTGTAATGTAATAAGTGTATTAAAATGACACTTTTGCCACGCGTTCGTTTTTGCAAGCAACTACAAATTGAAATTAAATTAATAATGAATCTAACTATACTAAACATATTTCTTTAAGGCTTATGAGCAACAAAATATATGCAGTCTACATACAATGGGGTGAGAACATTTTTACTGACATTGAGTCTACTTTCATTTGTTATAGATTTATTTATATCGTTCCTGTTCGATGGATCTAAAGCAGTAACCCATGTTCAAATTGGATGAAAATCAACAGTTTATTTATACAGTACTCGTTATCGTAGGATGTTGCCGCGATAGGTTTCTATTTATTTGATCTGATTTTTTTAATTGTCTATGGTAAACAACCCAAAAAAAAATGTTAAGCTAATTATTTCTTTAGCACGTTTCCTCTCAGAGCGTTTTTTGAACATTTTCCCTTGCGGGCTACTGAGGCGCATACAGAATACAATTTGACAATTATTAATTCGGCTATTAGCTAATTTAACTCATTTTTGATATGTATTAAAATTGCATGTAATTAATTTAAGCTTAAAGTTATTATTTTAGATAACACGCGGTGAAAACTTTTTCATAGGTAATTTCACCGTGAGGCGTAGTATACGCCCGACGCGGCAGGGAACGTGTTAATAGCTATATTATTTGCTTGAATATTTCTTGAAATTTTTATTGAATTATCTTTTCATTGATGCTATAATAGCTATTATACTAATAGATTTTGGGCAGAAATATCTATTATCATAGCTTATATGGAAAAATTAATGTATGCCTGTTTTACATACAAGATATCTTGGGGCGGTGGCGGTACTGCCATATAAGCTGAAAGGACCACCATATTATTTTTATCAGCAATTTTCATTAAAGCTTATAAATTATAATTTGTAAGTTACATTTTGACACAACCACAAAGATAAAATAAGGAAAATATTACATCATGTAATGATTTTTAATTCTTGTTATACTTAAAAGTCTAGGATTGTTGCCCCGCAAGCACGCCACTGTCTTTTTTTTCTTTTGGGGCGGGAGGAAATAATTTTGGGTGCTAGGCACCCATGGCCAGGACCGTCAGCTGCGCACAGGCAGTGTGCGCAGCCGGTGTGTGGGGCCCCAGTCCACTAAAACCCCCCTGTGTTCCATCGACGCCGCTTTGGCCGAGAGCGGTATCTGCTGCAGCATGTCCCGCGCCCCGACGGCGGATCCAGCCGCCCTGCTAGCAGCCCTCGTCTTGAGTCCTTTTGGACGAACCACCGTCCGGTGCAATGGAACATTCTCACACCGTCTGACAAGGCCAGAGCGCAGGCGGTGAACTGCCTTACTCACCGCCCGCTAGCCGTATCACGGCGGTCGGAGGTCATTGTTGACCTGCGGCCACCGCGAAGCCCGTCCCAACCCTCACAAACGGCGAGGGTATGGTCGGGGGTGCCCACCATGCCGCGATCTCAGTAGTGGCACATCGCCGAGGGCTCGCGTCGAGCCACATTGCAAAGGTACAACCCGAAGCAACCATGCCCCGAGAGTACTTGGGTGACCCGGAACGATAATACGCCGTGTCGCCGGCCCATCCACTCCTCAAACACAGGACGGATCGCTTCGACCGTCCTGCGGCCAGACGAGGGATCGGCCAACCGTTGCTTCCACTCCCGGTTCAAGGACGGTCGGAGTTGAAGTCTCCGCTCTCACACCGCCGCGGGCGCCACTCGTACGCCTGGGTTGCGGGACCGTATGTCGGCCCGCCAGGCATATAGTTCGGCGAGCGCTACGGCTTCGAAATCCCAGGGCACTAAGCCAGCGAGCACGCACGCCGCCTCGCGTGTGACGGCGCGGTACCCCCTGATTGCCCTGACGGCGATCACGTGCTGCGCTTGATGCAGCAGCGCGATATTTTTCGACGTCAGGGTCGGAGCTCAGACTAGGGTCCCGTACAGGGCCATAGCCCGCACCACCATCTCATAGAGGCGACGCACACCGGCGTGAGGGCCCCCGACATTTAACAGCAAACGGCCCAAAGCGGCCGCTGCCCTAGTGAGTCGGGGAGCTAAGCGGCGAAAGTACTCGCAGAAACTCCAGCGACTGTCGAGGTAAAGTCCAAGATACTTACCACAACGAACCGGATATGTCACCTCCCCGTCACGTCCGGGGAAGGTGATGTGCCGCTTCGACAGGTAGGAAGCGACTATCCGTTGTAGATACTGAGGCACCCCATGGAATTGAAGTGCCTGGCGGATAACGGTCCAGGGCAGGGTGTTAAACGCATTCGCGATATCTAACGATACCGCGATCGCAACCCCGACCCGTGATGTCGCCTTCTCAGAGAGGGTTCGGACGCGCATAATCGCGTCGATCGACGATCGGCCCTCTCCGACAGATTGGGCCCTATCGTTGTCAGATGTTGGACCAGGCGGCGAGCGATTATGCGCTCAAAGAGCTTCGCCACCTCGTTGTGCAGCACTATGGGGCGATAGGCGGAGGCGGAATCCGCAGACCGTCCTTCCTTCCTCAACAACACGAGTCCATCCGTCCTCCACTGTACGGGGAAGCGGCTAACCTCCAGGCACGCGGTAAACAGGCCTCGTAGCCGCTCCCCGAATACCTCCTCCGTTAGCACCCAGGCCCTCCCCGGCACACCATCGGGCCCGGGTGCTTTTTGCTTTCCGCGCAACTTGTCAAGAGCCCTTGACAGCTCTGTCCGTCCAAGTCGTTGGGTTGGCAGTAGTTTGGAACCACTGCCGGGTCGTTTATTTGCTTCCAATGCCTTCGGGGGGCGCGCCGGCGGGGGGGGGGGGGGGGGGGGGGGGGGGGGGGGGGCGAGGGGGGGGGGGGGGGGGGGGGGGGGGGGGGGGGGGGGGGGGGGGGGGGGG
>DWQX01004528.1:0-14806 GCA_018245475.1 Pharmacophagus antenor
CAAAACAAAAACAAAAAAAAAAAAAAAAAAACGGCGAACAGATGCACCGACGGAGGCGCTTCGTATAATTAATAGGGGGCGATCGAGTTAAAAAAAAAAAAAAAAGTGAGAAGGTGTCAGCGGCGCGCCTTGTGCGCAGCTGATTGGTAATCGCATTGCGCAAAACAAATTGAATTAAACTATTTCGCTTCGTAAACATCGCCAGCGTGTGTCGACCACATAACACGTTTTACCTACACGTTCGACTTTAACAACAGGTGGACGTACGTTTCCAGCGGCAGCCGTACAGCTCGACCCTCATGCAGGCGGTGCGCGGGTGGTCCGCGACCGGGTAAAACCTCACTTTGGACGCGACGAACGGCGCCTCCAGCACGGTCTTGCTCGGCGTGTACGTGTTCACGTTACCAGGTATTAGCTGAAAAATATATATTTGTCATAATAATGAGTAGAGACGTTCGATCGTGGAAAGAGAGAGATGCATCTGTCTCTTCCACGATGCCCCGCGTGTTACCACGAACTGTATAATTCAAACATGAAAGGATTAGAATAGATTACCGGAGTGTCAGTGTATAGGAAAAACGTAAACCTTTAAGAACAGAGCCGTCGTCTGGAAGGTTAGGTGGTGGTGATTATGTAAATGAGACGAAAGGTGTGATTAAAAAAAAAATATTTCTAGTGAAATTTTGTTGGAAAGTGTTATTGTTTAATTATATCGTAAAAAGCCCACTGCAATCGCCAGCTACCACAAACTGTTATAAGCCTATTATAAGCGTTGTACTTGTATATGTATATATTTTTTGGTTTGTGGTGATGAACACAGTGTATGTTATTATTATTATTAATATATAAACCCGATATACCTCTTTCTCGTCTGGAACAATTTACAGATTCGTTACGTTAAACTGAACGATTAATTAAAACATTACAAAGTAAACAACAATACGGGGTACGTATATAGAATATTATCGATAACATTATCGGAGATTGTGATATTGCGGTCAAAGGTGGGCATCGTGCGGCCACGGTGTCCGCTCCTCTGACGCAGTCCGGACTTATGCACATTCAAGTAAGACTACCGTTGCGTTTGCAGGCCGCAACTTACCCGAAGGCCACAGCGCGTACTTACGTAGCGAATTGGACGGAGTTTCAGCTTGGCGACATGGCTTTTGTGCATCACAAATGTGATGAAGCAAATTCGAATAGGTGGTCGTTGTGGTAATAGCGCTTTTTTTTTTATTATTCATTTATTTGTTACAAAAACGTGTTCGTTATTACATTATTATAATGCGCGAGGAACTAAATAAAGTCGCTCATATAACTAAATACTAAGCGTTTATTTAAACATATTTAGCAGCGCCCAGTTTGGAATTTACACTTAATCGACATTTATATATAGATGAAAATCTTTAACTTGTTATATTTTAATATTTCTTCACCCACCGTCTCTTGACGACCGATGAAAGTGAAATTGACAGGTTTCATTGGTATTCTAGAATGTAATTTAATCATTACGTTATATGACTCGCAAACCGTCCGTCATATATATATACGTACAAGTTACCACCGTAAATATATCAAACTCCAGATGAAAGTAATAATTTAACCGTCACTAATTGTCCAACCGTATCGGAACCAACAAAGTGCCGAACGCGGGCCTCGAGATAGCGTACTCTGTTCGTCGCTGCGAAACTGTTGGACGACTCGCCACCCCACTTGGGGTCGGGAGCCCGAGGTCTTTCGTGGCGAAATCCGCGTACGAGTCGCATCAAGTTTTATCTAAACTTTCAACGTTAGAAATACTCGGTTGTGTTTGAATTGCTGACGCATATGAATTATGTTGTTGAGGCATTAACGGATTACGTTATGGTATATTTTTGATGCATTTTTTTTTTAACGTGGGCCACCGGCGACCCTCGCTAAGCTGTCTCACGAGGCGGCTCGGGCCACCGGCAGTACGCAATTCTATTGCTCTGAATTAATAAAATATCAGACCCTGAGAATTAAAACAATGAAAGTTAAACGTTCATTCACTGATAAACATTTATTTTTAAAAATAATCATAATCGATAATGTATCAGAAACAGAATTTTTGTTTAGCAACCTAAAATCTAACATTGTTTCATTTACAACTTAATTGTTCATTGTTTTTCGCGTAATCCGTTTAAAACATTTCAAGCAAAGCGCTGGCCGTCCCTCGCGCCGCCCGCGATGCCTCTCAACTCTTTCAGTATCCCTGCCAGCGGAAGCCCCGCCCTTTTCACTCGACATGTTCCCATAATAATGAATACGATGAGACCTCTCAACGTACCACACGGCAACATCCAACGTGCGGCAGGGTCCGAGCTTGGGGTAATCACGCGCCGCGAGCTGTGCGCGGGACAGATCGGAATCGACCCCGGCGTGAACGTGTTAAACGCGCACAGAGAAAGAAAGAAAGAAAAACGCACTAACCCGGCTTCCGTTGAAGTCGCTATATTTGGCCCAACGGTTGAGGCTGTCGCGCCAGTACTCCAGCGAGTACATCTCCACGTACTCGACGCCCACGGAGTTCGCGAATCTGCCTTGCGTCTCCGACGCGGTTATCAGATATTCGTTACGCAGATCAATCTCCAGGTATTGTCGGCTCCTCGCGGCGATCAGGCCGTTGGGGCACCACGCGCCGCCGCGCAGCTCCGTCCTGATTCTGTTGACGGGTACCGGTTCGTGAATAGCTCTATTGTATTCCTGCATCCAGGCTTAGATAGGATGCTGGAGCAGGAGCCGGCGATGGTTGGTGCATTCACCAGACGGTCGTTGATTTTCAGCGACAGCAATCCAATGTTCGTTTCAGGTCTATATAATATTTTAATACATCGAATGGAGTAAGTTGGGTGAGGTAAAAGAATTACAGTATCTTGATATATATTGAATTGTGTGTACTCTATAATTTTCTACACTTATATCGTTAATATAAATGCAAAGTTATTATTTTAATTGGTGTTACTCTATTAAGTATTAGCACATATGTTACTTAGGGCAAAACGGAAACTAATTTAGTCTAGCGTTCCGTACAACCCTTGGATCAAGTGAAAAGGCTATAAAGCCTATTCCCCTACTATACATTGTTATCTTCGCTATGCACCGGAATGCTCTCATCAGATCACAATCTGCATCCGTATGAAAATTTAAGCGAGATGATGCTGGACGGGATTTTCACTGTATTGTCAACTAACACGCCCATGCGGGCTTAAGGCCCCGGACGTGAAACTCCATGTTAATTGTTTGCGGGTAAACACCGCCCCACCTCACTGTTTACTCATTCGCTGGTGTTATTCTTAACGGTTCGACGATATCAGTGCAACAGAACGTGGAAGCCACGTCATTAGTCAAGTCGCGAAATTAATATTCGTTATCAACATTGGACGGTTGATAATTTAGTTTTTGCATTTATAACTTTAGCGTCGCATTCAATGAAAGTGCAAAAATTATATAAATTAACGGACATAGGAACGAAAAGAAAAATTTTAACGAAACAAACGTATATATTTTTTCTTTTTCATAAACATATTTACTGAACGGTAAACTCCTTTTATAATTAATCAATTTAATATTGAAAAACATAATTTTCCATTGAACTCTGAAAACTGTATTCAAGGGATCAAAGTTAAGCTAATATGAATGTAATACGAACTAATTAACTGGCTAACTGAAAGTAAACATTCATTACGCACTCATTACAGCGTAACACACGTAAAAACATAAATGGCGCAAAACTCACCTAGAGCTGAGCGGTGACACGCTCTGGTCGTAACTCGTACTGGCGCTTAGGGAGTCATTTGAGATCCTGCCGCTCTCCATGCCCAATGGTACATTACATTTGCCCACTTCGGCTGTTGACAAAGTGATACATGCATATATTATCGATGAGAATAAATTGCGTATTACGTGATAATGAATGTAAATTATTATGTAAGTAGGAAATGGAATGCGGTATGAAAGAAAATGGATAAGAATAAAAGCGAGAAATGAGAATGGACGAAGGAGTGCGGGCGAGGTTAAATTATATGAAATTATAAGAAACTGGGACCTGTTTACACATTACACGGAGAAACGTGTATAAAAAAAAATAGTAGTATTACACAGAAAAAGATAAATAACTAAAATAAAGATAAACAGGTATCACTAAAAGAGATATAAACCCAAAAAACAGGCTCCGAACTGGTCGAACACCCGCCCTATTATCCAGATTTAGCCCCCGGCGATTTTTGTTTCCTCGGCCCGAGGAACACCTCGGTGGCAAGATATTTGAGGATGACGCTATTCGATTACCTTTGGCGACCCATGCAAGAGTGCGATGTCGTCTTAATAACGCGTGGTATAGTGAGCGATGGTTTATCTAATCCGCAGCGTCACAGTGACAGGCTACGGTTTACGTAGAGGGTGGAATTTGTGCACCGGACACGTAGAGACAAACAATTTGTTACAATGACAAGCGCGAAGGTGGGCGAGATCGTGTGCTCTTAAAATTTTTTACGTTTAATAACGCGTGATAATATATATATATACATATACTATTTAGTGCTAGTAATATTGCTTGAATATAATCGGAGCAGGAGTTTAACGTTTGTGATATAAAAATCGGACGTTTCTGTGCCGTTGGAGTTCGGGTGCCGTTCTTTGGGTACCGGTTCGATTGTTACCACTTTTAACTCTTCCGAAACTTGTATCGGCCATACGCGACGTGTCATGACACGCGGCCACAAGCCCCGCGATGATTTCAACTTCACTGCTGCTGCTGGGTTCGGTGAAGTTTGCGGTGTTAGTCTTTTTGACGACTGTTGCAGCTTCAGCGAAACTGGCTCTCGGATCCGGTGATGCGTGAGCTCTTAGATCGAACGCTGCTGCTGGGTTCGGTGAATTTTGCGGTGTTAGTCTCTTTTTGACGACTGTTACAGCTTCCTCTGAACTGGCTCACGAGAGGTGATCCGTGAGCTCTTATTTCATCTTTGGACATAGTGTAATAACTTTATATGTAACTGGCAGTAAGCAACATAATTTTGTAATTACTACCTACGCAAGACAGATGGCGGTTTATAATTCTTTATGAACACACTAACGCACAGTGGCAGGTATAAGTTGTTGCTTAGCAACCGTAATTCTAATACCTTTAAAAGCATAATAATTTATGATGCCAGTACCGTCTGTACGACGTTCGACCGATTCTACTAGCATTATAAAATATGTATATTGAAACTTTTTTTCTGTTCCTCTATCATACAAAGATTTTTTTTATTGTAAAATAAGTAAAAGCTATTGATATTGTCCAAACAACCTCCATTATACAAATTATACAACTATACGTACATATTGCTCAAATTATGTGTTAATAGCTACACGTTTGGTCGACAGATGGTACTTTAGACAAAAATAAATTTATAACAGAACCACGAAAATTGTTTTTGTATATATAAAGACAATAATAATTTAAAATTTGCGCGCGTACAAGTTAAATTGTTGTTAGCCGAGTATAAAAAGAAAGTGCTTAATTCCATTTTGATGTTGTTCCAAATTTACGTATAAGATTAACTATTTACAGTTTAGTATGATAGGATGATTGGTCCCGAAACAATTACAAAAAAACATCCCCACGAAAAGTCAAAAAATTTCAAATGAAGCTATGTACTCGATTTTTATTTGAAAGTCAATCGATAAAAATTCATTCTTTCGTATGCTTCTATGAAGATATAATTAATTAAATTACTCAGTCAAACCCGTATCCTGTAATTGGTAATAAAACGATACTTATGAAGTTTAATAAAAAAAATATATTCGTACCGTAACGTAATATAAAATAACCAACGCAATCAAACACCGTACAAACGGGAAACAAAAAAGAAATTATCTGCTCCAGATATTGGCTAAATTCGTTTTAATTATGAAACGTGTACTTACCCTGCCCTCGCTTGTTTCGTCGTCACAAAAGTAGATTTACGTTTTGATGTGCAGGTTTCACGTAAAATTAATTAAATAAACTTTTGAGGCAGTCGTGTTGAATTAAAAAACGAAAATTGCTAAAAATATTGGTCATAATAAATGTTTTAAAATTATTTGAAGCACTGTAGGGCGTTATTTAATTTAAATTATTAATCTGTTAACCAATATTGGTATGAATTGATTGGAACGAAGGATATGGCGCCCACAATCATCGTCCACCTATGGCAAAAGCGTACACTGACAGCCAAATGTTGCCAGCGTGTATTATCGAGAGAAGCTTAAAAAATATAATCCTAATTGAATTTTAAAATAGATAGGTTGTTCACTAATACCTACATAATTTAATTAACAATCAATTTGTATTATCAATTGAATTATTGTAATCTTTCTATACAATACCATTTATTTATATTAAATACATATTCAATGCGCTGAGGCTATACCTTATTAAATTTAGTATATTTTATTTAACACTCTACGGTTTAAATGTTATAGGATTTTTATCATTAACAATGAGCTACTATTGTCGACACAACGAGGCCATAGACAGTGAAGCGTCCTCGTCAAAAATACTTTCTCATATTAACGGCTGCCGCAACACACCAACACTGTTATGGAAGCTGGTTGATAACTAGCCAGGAGGGTTCGAAAAATGTCTACTACCATCCTCTAGTCTTGCTTAAACCTAGATTACGTATTCGGCACATTACCCCCGAAATAAGCATTTTCAACATCGATTATATATAATATTCTTGATTCACGTGTCAGTGACAACTAAGCGATGTTGCCATGTTAAATATTAATTAGTTTCAGCAGCGGAGGCGTAAAACTATTAACAATTCATCGGCTCCCAGCGTCCCGCAGCTTGCCCGGCCGACTATATCAATATTTAATTCGGCTTTCTAATGTTACTAATTTAATATTCCCGCGGAACTTAATATTTGAGCGGGGTCGCTCCCCCGAGGCGTCCGCGCTCACCGGCATTCCATTTTCCTATTCGACAATTCGCAGTGTTGCGTTATAGAATGCCGCGCGGGCAGTGTTCATTGTCGCGGGCGCGATCGCGCCGGCGGCAGTGGAGCGCGAGGCGGTCGGTGTACGCGGCGGTGGATTCCTCCGCGCGTGCCGTTGTAGTGGGCCGTAGAGTTGCACGCCCAGTCGCACATAAATTCACCGCCGTTACCGCATAGCGACCGCAGTACCTACGGCGCGCCGTAGCCCCGCGCCGCCTCGGTGCTGCCGAAATATAATGAAACGGCGAAAAAGCACTTAAATAAGCGTCACGGACTTTAATGCGTGTAATAATTTTGTCCATGAGCTACATCTGCCGATTGATTTTTTTTTTATTTTAAAGTTTTATCCATTGTGAGAAATTATATCCATCTGTCTATATCACACAAAAAGTATTGATCGGATTTTCATAGAAATTGTTGTAATGATAACTAATTAGAATGTTTAGAAGTTAACTCTTTTATTTATTTCGTAATAGCTTGGTTATATTATTAAGGACGCGAATAATATCTTTTTTATTTATTATAAAGAGTTATTATTAATTTTCTACCATTATATTTATGTTTACGTTGTGCAAACTTTCAATAGTTAATAAAACATATTTTATTAAACTTCTCAACTTGAAATATTTTTTTTAAGCTTGTAATGGTTGACATGATATTAGAACAGTTTTTCCAAATATTAATTCATTAATTGAATTTATTTATTCAATTTCAGTTTAATATTTAGAGAAGCAGGAATCTATTTTAATTTTGTTGTTATATATCTTGTCTAACTTTAATTTTCTACTTTTATTTAATTTTGATATATTTTATAAAACAAATACACTTTGGATAAGGAAGGATTGTAAACTTTTTAATTATTTTAAAATTATATCATTTTAAATCATTTCAATGGAAGTTTTCGTGGAGGAATCTTGTTTTCTTTCTCTTTAAAACTTTGTTGCTCAAGACGAAAATCTGGGATTATTCAAATGAACTTTCCGTAATTGTATGAATTTATTGAATGAAATGAAAGAAAAGGAAAACTTTAATGAGTTATTTAATTTATATCATTTGTGCAAATTTGCATGGTTGCACTATTAGTACAATTAAGGTTAATCCGCCATTTTGTGGAACAGCGGTACATGTCAATAATTTTTCTTATTTTTGTTTATGACTTCTTCGACATCTTCACGTAAAAACCTTTTTAATGGTTTTTATTATAATTGTAATTCAGATGTTCTACCTAACAGCACATTGTTGTGGTAGTCGTCTGGTGAAAGCACTATCTTATAAAACGTACGTATTATTTTAATGGCCCTCATTATTATCGAATAATAAATAATAATAATTACCATGACTCAAAAGTGCGATGTGCCTCTTAACATTTTTCCCTTCCTTAATAGCACCTATTAATGAGATGGGAGTTTACTCCATTAGAGAAATGGTCCAGGCTAAAAGGTACCGTTATTTATAACGGCTAATATAGATGGCGTTAAATGCTTACTCATGGCGATGAATATTTGTTTACTTTGAGTAGCGTTAGTGTTAATTGCTTTAGTATTTAATACTAGATTTATGAGATCCGTCATTTTGGAGAAGCAAACTGTAGATAAGAAAAAAGTATCCGTATACTCATAGGAGTTTAATTTTTTTTATAATGCCTAAATACAAAATAGCTTTATACCTTCTTTTGCCAAACAAAAAAAAAATAACACAAAATTGCTTCCGACTCGAGAATGCGGTGAAAATGTGTCCGTAAATCTATTTTTAGATGTATAATAGGTTTATCTATTAGGAGAAATTTTGAAATGATGTGAAGACCTCTCGGTAGTTATTTTCAGTGTTTGGTGGGGTGGGAGGAATGAAGAAACGCTTTACATGCGCGATTCATGTATCGCTATGCTATAATGTAATCTGTCCCGCGGCAAAATGTGTATTTCACTCGATGTAACTCAATCTATTTTAATAAAATTTACTGTTAGGTGGACTAGTTTATGAGGTACGTAAATAAGAAATAAAAAACCATTGCTTTCGTTCAAATTTCATGGATGTATATTGGATTTATAGTACCGGTGAAGATTTACACTTACAAATTTAACATAACAATACTCTTATAAACAAAATTTCATTTCACATTGACAGGTCGCAATTTCGTAAGCGATGAATATTTCATTTAATGTATTTGTAATGAACTAGTAGTCGCCCGTCGCTCAAAACTCGTAAACAATACTATTCAATGTTAAGTTTCAACGTTATTGAAGACAGATCTCCGCAACATGTATATTACTTTATTTCACTAATAACTAATAAAGCATAAATATCTTTTAGACGAACTATGACAATATCAAAGTTGTGATTATTTTGACATTCAATAAGACTATAGACAAATAATATTAATAAGTTCTCAGTTTGACCACAGACTAACCATACACAAAAGAGTAATTATTTGTGTATCAAAGTGTATGATATGGCGAAAAGTTTTTTTTTTTAATTTATCTATTGTATTTTTAAGCATAATTAAAAAACATTAGTTTTTTATACTCCACTTCTTAAGATGTGCCAAATATCATACTCCACCGCCCCCATAATCTTCGTACAAAGGAGAATAAAATTATTGCTTTACGTTTTAATATGTTATTATATCGCACATTAATATATTTCGGGGGAAAAAAACAAATATCAAAATTAGCGTTTATAACATCAACTCTATTATGATTTGAATTGCTGTGTGTTAAAAAAAAAATGCTTGTTGCGCACATCCGGAACATGGAGAATGGAAAAAATACGTTCACAAACTACTTTATTGAATTTCACTGTCATTATTACATCAAAGGAGGTATTTTTATCACCATGTTGCGATGATGCCGACAAAGTACAGAATTGAAAAATAAAGAAATAAATGAAAAGTCACATGTGCAGAGGCAACATGAACACGCCTTTTATTTTTTCAATCAGTTATCAAATCGGAAAACGTGAGTGTGTGATTTCCCCTTTTACCTTGAACGAATCACACTGAATACGCTGCTATACATGTGCTTACTCCATCCCGTGGATACGAATTAGGCCCAGACGGGGCAATTAGGGACGTTTGAAATGTTAATGGAGGCGGAATGGGATGTTGGAGGAAATGTACGGAATTGGAAATTTTTATTTTTTATTTCCATCATAAACACACGTATCGAACGCGATGAATTATTAATTTTGTTTTCCCATCACATCGACACATTACGCTTGAAATGTGAATTTAACCAATTGTAAGTAATTGAGTATTCGCGAGATACGTCCCTCCTGATCCGTTCGTCATTCAGGATAATAAGAAAGCTGTAAAGGCCTGATCAGTTTTATTTTCCTTCTCCATCCTACCTGCTCTAGGGTACTTGCAGGCCATATTAGATATAACCATATAAATATTACCTTTCACAGGACAGAGTAAAACACTGTAAAAGATTATTACTTATATTATTATGTATGTATGTGGAATATTGTCTACATAAATTTAATTATTTAAAAATTTCATATATAAAACCGTTTTAGACATAATATGTTATTATAAAACTATTATTAAATTATTGTCAATATAATAATAATAATATGTATATATATAAAACATTCCGACCATATTTGTGGAATAATAATAATAATAACTCATGAAACAAGACGAATGGCGGTTAAAATTTAAAATAAAAAACCTTTAAACATGAAAAAATATGTTAAACGTCCAAAAAGTACGTTCATATTTAATTCAGTGGTAGGTAACCGCTCCCTTTGTAGTACAGATGTGGAGATAAAAAGGTCGTACAATTAATAATTAATGATAATAAAGTACGCAGAACGTACCGGATATTGAGGTGAAATTCGGCGGTAAGATAATGAATTCTATATTTATATTTAAGCTTTGCTTCATGTTTGCGTCGAGTTGGTGTGCTCTTATTCGCCATTTATTTATCTTTCTATCGGCCAACGCAACCTAAATTTCATATAATGTTAAGTGGAAACGTGGCCGTTGTTCAAGAAGCGAGCTTGCCTATTATATTGTGGTGTTCAAATTTATGACTGCCGGTAACACAGTGACGCTGTTCGGCGGAAGATTGACATTTGACGGTGGTAATTACCTACGGAGGTTCAAAAGAACCTTGCCATCGTTCAGACTTCACTATTTATGTGGTCTAGATTCGAACCCGTGATTTACTTTTCATAATGCGCGCGATGAATCGCAGCGCGTTACAGATAAAAAATATTTATGTCATAAATTATAATTTACCGATCCGACCGCTCTATTGCGGAAGTAAAGGGAACCGGAAATTGATTTATCAATCACTCGCTTTGTTTAATCGCAGATACTAGTGCTAAAATACAATCTCGACGTGTGTCGTCACTACGTGCAGCATCCTCCTGGGAGGTCACGGCTTTCACAGTCGAACGAACACCTTAATTTTCGTTTTATTTTTTAAAAAAAAGTATAAATACCTAACCAGCCGGCACGCGTGTGTCGTATTTTGCGTATAATGCGACCGTTCGGTTCGTTATGTGCCGAATACGCCGGTCCCCCGTCGCATCTTTGAAGCGGTTAAGCGTCGCGGCCCGTATACAGCGCTCGGGTCATCACAGTCGTGAATTACTGCATCCCTTACCATCGCCAACACATCCTCGTCAATAATGGCTCCGCTATACAGAGTATGCTCACTATAGGTGTGCTTTTAACCTTTCTTAGCGCAGTTCTCTCATCTGGCCATTAGATAAGCTTCGGAGCGAAGAGCTTCGTTCAATTCGAGAGCTCACGGATCACCGGATCCGCGGGCCAGTTTCGATGAAGCTGTAACAGTCGTCAAAAAGACTAACGGCGCAAACTTCACCGAACCCAGCAGCGGCAGCATTCTGGAGTTATATATTCAATGACTCGTGACAGATAATGCCTACAAATGAGTGAGCTTTAATCCTTTACGTAAAACAACAAAACGAATTTGGAAATATATTGACCGGCCCGTTGGTGTAATGGCAGCAACTCTGCCTCTTATACTTGAGGTCGCGGGTTCGATTCTCGCTCAGGACAAACGTTTATGTTGATGAACAATTGTGTTTGTTCCGCGTCCGATTGTTTGTCCACATTTAAGTGTTTATTTAAAAACATCTACTTACGTACGTATGGTCTCTGACAACCCATACTATAGGTGCATAGCTCCTTAACTTTCGTTCACAGTATCGTGTGAAATGCTCCAGATATATACTTATTTTATATCACATTTATTGGGTGGCCGTGAAGGCGTAGACAATAAAGTATTCTCACTAGGAACTCTAGCTCTCATATATTAGTCGTATCACTTAGTTGTATTAAAAAAAAAGGTGCCAGAAGGCCTTTTAGGCGTACGAGAGAAAATTAATTAGGCCAATTTGTTGATTAGCCAAGTTGTGGAGGCGTCTGCCGTCGCTCAATTACGAGATTAAAATGGACTACAGACGATCTCCGGAAAAGTATCTACTTAGCCTCATCGACACTGAAAAATGTTAGCATTCGGCGATACCGTAATGAAAAATTAAATTTAACAATGTATCCGTGTGAAGCAGCGGTCAGAAGCTTTGAGACGCAGCTTTTGTGTTACGACAACATTGTCACAAAAGTGGAGCGACACGGTCACGGGCTGTCTGCAAATTCGCCTTAATGGCCGACAATGGCTGCGCTGTTGTGTTGAAACTGTGACACCACAACGGCCAGAATATTCTGAGCACGTTTCACTATATACGGCCTCGTCAACACTTCAACTTACGTGAAATTTTTTAATCGAGCGCTACTACATACGTAGCGGATGAATAACACCGTTAGCCGATATTGACATATAATTTATGCGTGTGAAAAGTAAGTTGAAAATAATATCACTGGGGTTATAAAATACTATAATAATTGTATTACATACTAATGATACAACGAAACAATTTTACAATCATAGTCGGACGGGAATTCTTTAGCTAATTTCTTTTAAATTTACTTAGTTATCAAATGGAAAAACGCAGACCATTGTACTGATTACATTAAGAGTTATATTTTACATAAAGACGTATCGAAACCTATGCAGACGTGCCTGGGAGACGCAGGCTTTGTTTAGTATCAGGTTTTCAGTATTGTTATAATAATAATAATAATAATAAATAAATATATGATACAATTCATTCATAGTACTCGGATCCCAAGAAGATTGGTGGCTAAGCACCTGTAGTATAGGCAATCATAGACCGATATACATACGTAGATATTTTAAAAATTAATACTCAAATATATACATATATTAACAACCAGACAGAACAAACATAAATACATATTACACGAGTATGTCTTGGGCGGGGATCGAATCCGCGACCTCGAGTGTAAGAGGCAAAGCTACCACCATTACACCGACGGGCCAATCCAGTTTACACTTAAACATTCATATGTATAAAGCACTAAAACATATCATTTACATGTATACATAACTTAAACCAAGTAAGCAAAGTAAGATGCACGATTTACGATCAACATATCTCTCGCTCCATAGATTTATATTCGACCATTATTTGACTGCAAAATATTTACGCCCTTCCTATGTAAGACATCGGGGAAACATGACGAGTTATTGCTTACGATATATGAGTGAATATTATATAATGCAGGGATGTTTGTAAGAATAATGTAAGAATGTATAGACCAGTACAGAAAGAGCTTTAAATCGACACAGTACAAGGTTCAAATTCAATTGGTAATTTGGATGGTTGTTGTGAATAGAACAGTAGACCAAAACTTTATTTACAGGTGTTTAAATAAGATTCCCGATAAGAATCAAATTCAACACTCGGTGTGCTGACTAAATTATTATTATCAGCCTGTGTAAGTTCACTAGACAGAGGTCTTCCTGAACGCCTTCAACCATATGCGATCTTCTGATCCTCTCATCCAGCCGCATCCCGCCGTCTTAACTACTCGGTCGATCCATCTGATGTCTTAAGTGTTTTCATCTCTCAGATGGAGACGGGTACGCGCCCTGAAGACTGAAGCTGTTACTATTCTCACCCAAACATCAATCCGAACATTGACACCTCCCTCTCCCCTCTTAAATTCCTTTTAAATCCTCTTAGATTTCTACCCATCCTTCAGTCGCCAACTCGCATGCCCAGCGTGACGACTTATCGGCGTAGACTAGCCAAAATGAGATGTGCAAACTGTCGAAATAGCACAGGTAAATGTGTAAAATATCCGTGGGTCAATTTATGATTCAATTGTTCACGAGAACTGTTCAGACTGCGATTACTCACAAAGGATACACTTTTTTTTAATCTATTAATAAACATGAATAAATCATGTACACTCGCCGTGTTGCTCGTGAAGGAACTTTGTTGGATTTATTATCGGGCACGCCCGGCAAGTGGAATATTTTATACAACCTACATTAAAGCAATTTTTCAATATCCCCCTGATATTTATCGAGGCCCTCTCGATCCATTACACGGCGGCATTGTAGCTTCCGGTTTCCGGCGGAGGACGTCGCGGAGGAAGTGGCCTGGAAGAAATGACGGTCCAGTATGTTTAGCCGCAGAGCAAAAAAATATATACATGTTTCAATCTAAATCGGCACAAACTTGTCTTAGATGGAACGGTTGGGCTATAGAAGGATGTAGCGTTTAGTTTTATTTGTTGATAAATTCAATGGTAATCTAATTAAAGACGTATGCTTAGTGTGATTTTTTTAATAGATAATTTGCTTGACCTCAATTCCCTTTTGTTGAGTGACAATAAGGGGGTACACAGTAAATTCTGTTCGCCCACAATACCACTATACTATATACTATATATATAAACTCTCTATTAAACAAAT